>JAECUM010015329.1:0-68352 GCA_016617855.1 Megalonaias nervosa | reverse complement strand
CTAAATGACCAGCCAGATGAGTTTCATGGGCCAAACTAAGTATTTCCTGTCTGTAAGATTTTGGAACTACAATCTGATAGTTCACTGACCACTCGTCACCAGCAGGTACCTCGGGAGGTCTCCATTTTCTCATAAGAATTCCATTTTTAATGAAATAACAGACAGGTACTTCAGTGGCTTCAGTTTCACTAATGGCCCTTTGAAACAAACAGGAGATCTCAGGATCTTTTTCCGGTTCGACAGCAAGTGATTGTCGTTTGTCACCCTGATTAGAAAAAAGAGAATGAGTAGTTAAAGGAGGATCACTGTGATCAATATCTTTTGATTGATCCAAACAAGTAGTGAAAGTGACCTCATCAAAAGCCTGACCAATACATGTGTCAGCTAAAGGAATATTTTCCTTATCAAAATCATTCTCAAGAGCTTTCTTTGCCATTGGTCTAGTAACTGCACAAGCTGGGTATAAATCAGGGAATTCTTTTTCAATAGGATCAACTTTCTGATTCAAAGAAGGCTTGTCAGTTACAAATGGATTAACTACAACCTTGTCTCCAGCTAGGTCGTTGCCTAGTAATAAATGAATGCCCTCAACGGGAAAATTAGACACTATTCCGACTGTCACAGGTCCTGAAACTAAGTCTGATGACAAATTTACAGAATGGAGAGGAACATTAGCAAAGCCGTACTCTACTCCCTGAATGAGAGCACTCTCATTAGAAGAAGACTCCTCAGAAAAAGGCAAAGTACCTGATAATAAAAGACTCTGAGAAGCTCCTGTATCCCTTAAAATTTTAATAGGGATAGGATTGTCCAAATCACCCAAGAGTGATATAGAACCCTTCGACATGAATGGTTCATAATTCTCCATAATAAAATCAGACTGGGGTTTATGAGACCCAACAAATGTATTGCTTTCAATACATAACCTTGACCTTGACCTCTTAGAAATAAGAGCATTTGGGATAGATCTATCTTGATTTTAATGCTTATCTTTCAATTTGAAGCAATCAGAAATAACGTGTCCTTTATTCTTGCAGTAGGTACACAGAGAAAGAGACAGGGATTTTGAAACAAGTTTATCAGAAACCTGATTTTTAGAAGTTGTGCCAGATTGAGTTTAAGAAGGAGTCGTATTAGGCTGAAATACCTTTCTATCAGTAGACTGCTGAGTGAAAGACTTGCATACAACAGAAACTTTATGAGTTAAGAAATACTTATCAGCAGCACAAGCAGCATTTTCCAAGGTTTCGATCTGATGCTCTTCAAGATAAGTCTTAATATCGCTATGGACACAGTTCTTGAACTCTTCAAGTAATACCAGTCGTTTGAGACTTTCATAATCATGTACAACTTTCTTGGCTAAGCACCAGCTATCAAATAACTGCTCTTTTTCTCTCGCGAATTCGACATGAGTTTGTACAGCATCTTTTTTATAGTTCCTAATTTTTTGTCGATAAACCTCAGGGACTTACTCATAACCCTTTAAGATGCATTCTTTAACCAAATGATAGTCAGCACTCTGCTCTAGTGACAGTGAAAAATAAGTATCACTAGCTCTACAAGTAAGTACAGATTGTAATAATAGAGTCCAATGCTCCCTTGACCATTACAAATTTTCCAAATTTTCCGTAATTGTTCAAAAGGAGAATAAAACCTGTCTACTTCTTTTTCCAGAAAAGGGGGCACTAACTTGATATTTTTGAAAACATCAAAAGTAGGAGTGTGTTTTCCGTTTGCCAGCTTTAATTCTTTTAACTGAATTTAAAATTCCCTTTCATCCTTCTCTCTCTCTCTCTCTCTCTCTCTCTCTCTCTCTCTCTCTCTCTCTCTCTCTCTCTCTCTCTCTCTCTTCAAATTGCCTTTGCATTTGTGTATCTTTCTCTCTTTCCTGTCTCTCTCTCCTCTCTCTCAAATTGTAACTACATTACTTCCATTTCTTTTTCCATTTGTATCTTTTCTATCTGAAACTGAACCTCTCTTATCTCTAATTCCAACTTTTTTAGCTGCACTTCCATTTTCAAAATGTCCAAACACTCCTGGGTAAAATTCATAAATTCTCTACTTTTGATGATATTGTGAAAAAGCCTGTTGATTTCACTAAATATTTCAAACAAAATATGAAATAGTATTTGGGATTTAAAATATTCTGAAAACTAGGGAAAATTAAATGTCACAAAAACAATTTCTGAAATATTTTAGCGAATATTCATATATCCCAAGGACGAGCGCTCAATTTTCTTTATTACGTATAGGCTCGTACAAAAGTAGCAAATAAAAGAGTGAAGCCAACAAGCTTTGTAAAATTTAAGAAAATAATTTATTTCCCTAGAAAACATGGTAAAAATATGAAAAAGGACTTACGGTTTGTGAATGTAATCCAAAAATTAATCCTAGAATTTAAAAATATAAGTCCTATCACTACAAAGTTTTAAATGAATCGAAGTTCGAATCCCGATGAAGTTCCAAGATGGAAGGCGATGTCGTCTTCTATATCCTGTTTTGTGTTGATGTGTCAACAGTTCCTTGTTGAATTTTATGAATCAATTCCAGCTTTAGAATTCCGAATAATTTCCACTAAATGTCTTTGTCCAAGATTTTTGGTGACGAAGAGCACTTATATTTCCAGGAAAAATAAATTATTTTAAATAATAATTTCAACTCCACTGGTCACAACACAAAATACCTCTGAGCTCCGAAGGTATTAATTTACGACTGACTGAAAACACTACTGTTACGTGTAGGCTCGTGCAAATGTAACAAAAGAGAAGAGTGAAGTCAACAAGCTTTGTAAATTTTAACAAAATAATTTATTTCTCTAGAAAACAAGGTAAAAATATGAAATAGGACTTACTGTTTGTGAATATAATCCAAAAATTAATCCTAGAATTGGAAAATATAAGTCCTATCACTAAACAGTTCTAACTGAATCGAGGTTCGAATCTCGATAAAATTCCAATATGGAAGGCGATGACGTCTGATAAGGTCGTTGTACTGATGGCAACAATTCCTTGTTGAATCACAATTTATAATGTTCCCGTTTAGAGTTCCAGATTAAATTTCCACTGAATATCTCTGTCCAAGTATTTCGTTGAAGTAGAATATTTGCCAGGGTGAATAAATTATTTTAAATAATAAACTCAAATCAAATGGCAACAACAATAAAAACCTCTTGAGCCTTCAAGGTTTAAAATACGACTGCCTGGGTCTACTATAAACCGTCTGTCTTAACACACGATTTTAGATCACATTGTGGATCACGTGACAGGTTACGTGACCACTATTTTGAACAGCGCAGTAAAAAAAATGCTATTTTACACGTATACAAGAATATCCCTATCTAAGAATCAGAATCCCACAGCTGGAAATAAAAAAAAACAAGAAAGGCTGTTTACAACTCAGCTAACACGTAGGCCGAAGTGACCTTGGTAATAGCCAATCATTTTCGCTTAGTGTTTACAAAACGTCTCAACCAAGGTGAGCTAAAAATACTGATAATGTAATACCTTTTACGTTCAAATCAGGTCAAAACTGAGAAGTGATTTTTCCGAAAATTGTCAAATCCCGTGAAAACTATCATTATAATAAAATGTAATGAAACAAAAATAATATTTAAAAAATTTGAAACTATCACACAAGTAATTAAATTATATATACGTAACACTACAAAACATCTGTTTTAACCCTTAACTAAACGCAGTTTAGACCCCGTGATGGGTCACATGATCACTTAATCCGAACAACCCAGTAAAATAATATGTCAATTAGCACGTAGGCTAGTATAGCCGTAGCTAAGAATCAATGATTCCCACACTGGAAATGAATTTAAAAAAGGTTGTTTGCAACAGAGCTGACGCAAGCCAAGAATGACCTTTATTACGACCAATGACTTTCACTCAGTGTTTACCAATTCAGAACCTAGGTCAGGAACGAGGTCAGCTAAAAATATAATGCAGCAACACTATTGCGTTTTAATCAGGTCAAAACAAAAAACTGAATTTTCCGAAAAAAAGTCAAATCCAGTGAATAAAGTTATCATAATATGTAATGAAAATAAAAATAAAATAAAAAATTTAAAACTAACACATAAGTAATTTAATTACATATACGTAACAAAATCTATGCCAGATAAAGATGAAAACATATTACAGTTCACGAACTACTCAAGATGAAAGTTCCGTTTATAATATACTAAGATTATGAGTCGATTCTACTTCATGTTCAAGGGGCAGAAAATAACCCTGATAAATCCTCAACATGAAAAGTACAAGAACATGTTCCTTGTGGGGCCGCATACAAAATTGTATGTGCTGTTGATAAAAGTTTATCAAAACCTGTTAAACTTTATCGTGTAGAGAATCCTGCTCTATGGTTGCTGAAATATCTCATTGTCGAGGTTGATGCCATCATGATGTTGCTTGATAGGACAACGAAAATGAAACCGCTTACAATAAAAGAAGAAACAGAATTTGCTTCGGCCAAAATATGTCATATTTGCGAGCAGGCGTTTACTACTCAAGATCAAGTAAAAGATCATTGTCATATTACAAGTAAGTATCGCAGTCCAGCTCATGACAAATGCAATCTTAAATATACCTCATTAAAAAATATAATTTCGTTCCTGTTCTCGCACATAATTTCCTTGGATACGATTCTCATATTATCGTAGAAGCATTCGGTAACAAAGATATAATTAACCGTCTGAAAATCAATAACAACGATTAAATAAAATGTATCCCAAATAACACAGAAAAGTATATGTCAGTGACACTCGGCAAGTTGAGTTACGGTTGAGTGGTTTGATGCAGAGTTGCCGTTCACAGACACTGAGTCGCTCATGTACAAGATAGAATCTGATGATATTTACAAAGAATTTTATGAACACCGGGAACTGTTTGATCTTTCAGATTATCCAACAAATAGCGGATTTCACTGCGATGACAATAAAAAAGTAATAGGAAAGTTTAAAGATGAAGTTTCTATGAAAATTATAACGGAATTTATTGAATTACGTAGTAAAATATATTGCTTAAAATTATCTGATAATAAGGTCAAGAAACGAGCTAAGGGAATAAAGAGAAATGTGGTCGGTAAGGTAATCATCATCATCATCATCATCATCATCATCAATCCCTTAACCCAAGTGGTCGGTGGGGCACCACAGTTGACTTTGCAACCAATTATCTCCATCTTTCCCTGTTCTCTACTGCCCTTTGGGAATCTCCAAATCCCATGCCTGTCCACTCCTTAATGTTGTCTTCCCACCTTGCATGACCACAAGGGCACTGTCAGCATCGGAGGAAGAACAATCACCAACCTTCGCTTCGCAGATGATATTGATGGTTTAGCAGGAGATGAAAAAGAACTCGCTGACTTGGTTGAGCGTCTTGACACAACATCCACAGCATACGGTATGGAAATTAGCCCAGAAAAAATCCAAACTGATGACAAACAACACCAATGGCATCAGTGCAGAAATGAAGATCAGTGGACAGAAGCTGGAAGGAGTCACAAGCTTTATGTACTTGGGATCAATTATCACAGATGAGGGCTCCAAACCAGAACTACTTTGCAGAATTGCCCAGACAACAGCAGCAATAACAAGGTTGAGACCAATATGGAAAGATACTAACATTGCATTTGGTTCCAAAATAAGGCTGATGCGCCCCATTGTCATATCTATCTTTCTGTATGCTTGTGAAACATGGACGCTCACATCAGATCTACAAAGAAGGATTCAAACCTTCGAAATGAGATGCTAATGCAAGATCATGGGCATCTCATACATTGACCATGTAACCAACGAAGAAGTCCACAACAGGATCCAACGAGCCATCGGATCCTATTAAGACCTCTTGACCATTGTAAAAAAGCGCAAACTGAAGTGGTACGGTCATGTCTCAAGATCATCTGGACTGGTAAAAACAATCTTGCAAGGCACAGTGCGAGGGTACAGAAGAAGAGGTAGACAGAAAAAAGAGGTGGGAAGATAATAGGATCTGATAACTATAAGTCGGCCTTACACGGTTTTAGTGGTCATGTTGAAATGATGGCAATAAAATAAAATTGTCATAAAACTGAGACGGATGTTATAATAAAATCTGGTCTTTACAATTTCGATGATAACAGATACTATTCTGATGACATTAATACATTTGCGTTGGGATATAAATTGTCTGATAGCGTTGATTTTAGCAAGGTGGATATTTTTAGATTGGTTATCACAGTAAATCGCCAGCGATTTCATTTAAAAAATAAGGATAGTAAAACTTTTGTGTGAAATATGAAATATAATGGAAGATATTACGGTGGACGATACCACGTTAAAGATGAAGAGAATTCTCTTCCAGGGTAAGCATATGACGATTGTTCTTAACAACGAGAAGTATAACACGTACTTCAAAAATAGAAACAAGATAAAGTTGTCTATTGTTTGTAATGATTATTCGGAATATTTTGATAAACTTGCTTTGATCACAAAAGGGCTCGTTAAAATTATTGACAATCTTTATAATCCAATATCGCAAAACAAATACACAAAAATTACAGTTGATGATGAGCTAAAAAATGTTACGTTAATAAGACAATGGTTTCTCATGGAAATTTTATCAAAATGTTATAACCGGATTCTCTTATCAGCGGCAAAATTAATTTGTACTTGTTCTGTCATGATGATGAGAATTATATTAGTGCAAAAGCTGAAACGTTAAAAATATTTCGAGAAATCTCCAGTAATTTTATGTGAAATATCAGATATAAAAATTGCTACCAATTTTGTCTGAAATACATCAGTAGTCTTATATAAGGGAGTGTTTCTGGATCAAACCCTATTTTGTTTGACGATGGCGACGATTCAATGGCATGTCCTGGACGAGTAAACGATTATAAAATAGACGCTATTGCCTCAACAAAGTTTTCGTTTTTGTTTATACTAACATGGGGGGTGGGGGTGGGGGTGCTATGGGGGGGGGGGTGAGAATTATGCTGTCATCAAGTTCAAAATAGGGGTTTGGTCCAGAACACCCCTTTTATAAGATTAGTTGCATCAGAATTGTCTGTGGAATCTTCGGTTAAAGTAAATTCTGGGATTGCAATGCTTGACGTGTGTGTGGGAGGAACAATAGGAGTAGGAAAGGATATTTCCACAGAAATTTTCGGATTCTTTTGCACTTCTTTTTGATTTCTTTTTTCTTGTCTTCCATTCTTTCATTTTTGTTCTGCTGAAGAGTGTGGCTGCAAAATCTTTCTGACACAGGTTTTCAAGTTTCTCGTCTCAATATAGGAGTAGGTGTCAACAAGGCTGCCACACTGGGAGAAAAGGAGTAGATGAATTTTGAGACACTTATCTTGATTGTCGTTCTTTTTCCATCCCCATAACAATGTCTGACATTAGTTTTTTTCTTCAGATTTCATGGTCTTCTTGAAATCTCTCATAATGGTTTAAACCATCTCGTCAAAAGCTTCCTAATGAGACTACAATAATGTTTTTTATTCCTTTTCTGATAAATTAGTTTAAACCATCAACGATTATAACTCGTGCTGTAAATGTGTCATCTCGGTGAGACTGGGATTAGTAGGTAATTGAGGTATCCGTTGTTTGTAATAAGGATGAATTTCTATCCATGGTTTATAAGGAAGTAAATTTAATTGTCATCCTTTTAAAACCTCCAGGGGTCAAGTGTGATGTCACCCAAGAAAGAACAGTCCATTTTATCTTCACCTTAGTGCATTTATTATAAAGGAGCAGCGACTTTCAACAACGGTCACATCGGCATGGAAAAATATCGTTAAAAGAACCTTTTTTGTTTTCACTACCTGGAATTTCTTTTCACCATTTGGTGAAGAACGTAATTATGTCATCGCTGTTTCTATATCTGGTCATGGAAACCGTTCCTTTCAAGGCGTTGAAGCAGCACTCACAGATCGTATAAAGGATTTCATCAGATGATTTTTTAATGATTTATTTTCGCATCGGCGCACTGGATTTGATAAGTACTGACAAGATATTCCACTGTGTAGATGAACCAGAAAGGAAATCCCGTTCTCTCCCTTTGCCCTTTGTTTTTGCAAGGTCGTTTTGGACAACGAAGATGGCGTAAAGTCGGACACATCTTTCTTCAGAGGAAACTTGAAATGGATCTTATCCAACACGTCTTCTTGTTTAACTGAAATTTGTTTGCACTTATAATCGAGACGTAGTAACCCGACGTCTCAACGGATTTAATCGTTTTAATTCTTGTTTGGACAAATCCAGCAAACTTTGTAACATCCGTATTCAGTCTTGTGTTACGACTCGATGGTCTGAAACTAAGTAAAAGAAAAAGCAAAACCCAGAAAGTTTTGAAAAATTCCACAAATAATTTATTTCCCTAGAATACAAGTGAAAATTTGAAAGGAAGGTACAATGTTGTGTATTAAATCTCAAATAATCCTAAAAGTTTTATCACAAGTCCAAAAGTGTAGAATGTTCCGAATGAATTTTAGTGGTGTTACTAATGAAATCCAATCATGAACGTGCCGATTTGCCAATAGCCTTAAATGTGTTAAAATGCCAACAGTCTTGATGTACAACAGTGATATAATTAAGAATGTCCTTGAATGAATTCACAATTATTCCAAAATAGTGATTTAATCAATAATTTAAATAAATAAATCCTCACAAATTATAACTGAACACAACTAAAATAGATTCCACAAAAGACTGATGGAATGAATAATTCTGATGTAAAAATTTTTTTATATGCTTCCCCACTTCATCTATGTCTCAACAACCATATTCTGAAAATACCCTGTCATCTTAATGGAATATTACTCTAAGCTGAAAACAAGGTCAGGTTTGTTTACCTAAACATTAGCAAATTAACTTGACAAACATCAGGCAGACCATGAATTTCTGAGGGGTGAACCAATATCCTGAACTCAAATCCAAGTAAATGCGTTTGCTTACAAATGATTAGTATCTTAAATTATAACCTGCAATCATGGACAAAAGTTGGCTATGAGAGGATTAAACAGCCAAGGAGATTCCTAATTCTTTAGCCAAGACTTGAAGCTCAGAATGATCTCGTGGACATTTAAACAACATTACATTATATGAGCTCTGTGAGAAACTGCACGAAGAGTTTTATTTTGTTGAAATAAATTTTAAACAATGTAAATAATACTGGCATTAAGATGATGTCCTTTTCGCATAAGCCAAAGTTCCTCGAAAATGACGAGAGAAGTGTGACTAGAGTCAGAAACGACGCCAATAATTCCTTATGCAAACGAAACGGATTCTTATTGACCTTGGAAGCCGTTTGTCACCCTAGGTAACGTATCATCATACGCCTTGAAGAACGATCGAACAAGAGTGTTCAATCACACGTTTGACAAATTCGGTTTTTGCCTGAACCACTAGTGCCATCAATATACATTTTCAAACGGATGGTGAAGATACAGTGCCTTCCAACTTTGACGATCTGACTTTTCGTCAATCACTTTGAGAATGGAAGATGCAGACATAACTCTCGAGTAGTGTGTAAACGTCTAAAACAATCGGCAAGAACGTAAAATATTTAATACATATTTAATTTCATAGTACAACAGAAAATATTCACTTTTCAACAAAGAAAGTTCATGTTCTCTTTATTGAATCAGTCACACACGACGTCTTTGGCATATCGTTGAGTCGCAAATACCGTATCTCTGAGTAAATTGAACAAGTTGCATATGAGCGTAAGTTTGTCCCGGTAGGCAAGAATAGCGCAATTCGTACGTTTCGGAGCGCGTAACTTCACTTTGGTGCGACGAAGAAAAATCAATATAAATTGGTGAATAGAAAAATATCTCAGGAATAAAACAAGCCATATATTATGGTCGTATCCCTTCAAGGACGGAAATATCAGACGCAGACTGAGGGTCAGGCGTGGAACGAAGATTTTTGGAAGTTACTTACTTTGTCTCTTTTATAATACGATAGACAGGGTCCTATGTCAGAATGAGTCATGGGGGTAATCTGAGGTAATTTTATCACTCGTGATATTTTCCTTAAGATTATTGCTCTTTTCAACAATAAGCTCATGTCGAGCACCCGTGATTGAAGCACATCCGTTGCTGCGAAGTCAATCCACCAGATAATACATTTGTTAGTCTCGCAGAAATAGCCGAGGGAGTTCCTAATATTCTGTTGTCAAATCTCCATTTTCGGAGGTGCCTATTTAAACTTTAAATTTCAATTTCGGAGGTATGTAAACTTTGCATGTAGTCCGCAGTCCCATAATGCCTAAATAAAAATGGTCGGTTCTGAAATGCACCGCAGCTTATGCAGGTTGGCCATTGATATCACCTGACAGCGGCGATTGTTAGTAGCAAAATTTTAACATTTGAGTGACAGGTGGGTTCAGCGGATTTTCATATCAAACTCCGTGACACGTCTGATGAGTTTCGAGCACGTCACTGACCTTCAAAATATACGTACGTGGTGATAATGTGATGTTCTGTCCGTCTTTTGTCTTATTTTCGCCAAAATTATTTTATTCAAGGCGATAATAATCTACCCAGGTTCTGCTGTTTACATTTGTATGTCACTAATTGGTCTTTTCTGGGAGTTTAAGTATGTATATTTATCGACTTTCTGTAACTTGTGTGTGAAAAAAAACTGTCGACGATTACATTCAAAGATTAGTAGGACATCTACAGAGAGTAAACTCGTCCGCTCGCCCTCATTTTTACACCCAATGAGTATTATTAAAACCACGCTGTGCTAACTTGTAAGCAGCTCTGGTGTCCTTCTGATCACATACATGTTGCTGTTGCTGCTGTTACTACTACTACTACTACTACTACTACTACTATCACTATTGCAATAAGCCAGAAATTGTTTAGGAAAAATTCCAAGTTGTTATCGTTTCTTCCTTGTATTACCTTTAGTTTCTGTAGCACTCTTGTTACCGATCTTCACTGAATTGGTGACTTTTTCTGTAGCAGTCTTGTTACCGATCTTCATTATACCGCGGTACAAAATATTTCGTGTTTCCGAGCTGACGGCCGACGTAAAAACAACAACAAAACACTGCACGTTTCAATCCAGGTTAAACCAACATGATCATGTTGAACTTTGTTGTTCGTTTCACTCACTCTCATTTTACCAGTAACAATGAGTATTCATCATGTCAAGGTGTCAGTTTCAAAGTCATCTTTCTAGAAATCCACGAGATCCGTTACTTCTATAAATCTCGTGGTTATTTTAATACGGGGCATTTTTTTTTTGTTTTTTTTTTTTTAATCGAAGTCGCATCATACTTATCAAACAAAATTAGTGCATAGAACCATTATAGGATTAAATGATCATGGCTGGGTATTTATCGATGTGTAAATTTTACCTACTCACTCATAAAGTAAATAAAGTCCGAAGGACACTATGTAAACATCGATAAATACCCAACCATGATCATTTAATCCTTATAATTCCAATTTACTTCCTTTCTAACATCAGATCAGCAGATTTAATGAACAAAACATTCACTTTTATGTACATCGAAGTTTTCTTTCATTAGCCTCTAAAGTGCGATAGAGTACATAGCCCTATCTTCGCTAGCCAAGATTCATTGATTCTTTATGCAGTGATACGGGGTAGAATGTCATAGCGGGTCATGCCAGTGATATATTGTTATGATCATTATTTTAATATATGAAAAATGGTTGTTGCGGTTAAACAAGGAATATTCCTTTTTTTCGAAAATTACGCTTGAGTATGGCACGTGTTGTTATAGCAACGCCGTTGTTACTTTCTACGCATTTCGATCTTTCAAAAGCAAAATCGTGTCCATTTTTAGTGAGATCCCTTGGTTGACATATGACAATGACCTTTAATAACCGCTGCTGCAACATGTTGTCGAGGTGAAACGCAATAATTTCCGAAGATTGACTTGTAAAGCCTGCCATATGCCTTCTTCGGCAAAAGAGGTGAGTGTTGGAGTGCAGGAAAGTCTGTGGAATTACATTGTTTTAACTGTTAATGGTCGATTTTAATCTGTGGCTTGTCAATTTTGATCGGAAATCACAGGAGTGGGTGGGTAGGAGCTTGTTGTTGTTATTATTAGGGTGTAAGGCGTTGATATAGATAAAACTTCAAATCAAATGATCTGGAAACAGAGAACCAAAAGTAGTCCGCAGAATTTAAGCACTGTGTTGATTTGCCCATATTTTAGTCAATTGTGCATTTTAAAATTCATTTGAGTAAAGAAATAAATGTACACGTCAAAATTGTGTTTAATTGGGTAAAAACACAAAAACAGTACTACATGCACACTTGCAGCAGTATAATGGAATCTTTAGATTGTGAGTTGCTGTTAAGATATGACCCATGGTGGTTTCTAATTTTTATTTTTATTTCACATTTGAATTAATGATATTTACATCTCGGTGTCAGCGTTAACAAATTAGCTACTAATGGCAAACATAAACTGCTTTAAAAAAAAATTAAAAAAAAATTAGAATTTAACTGTAATTTCACACATAGTTATCTTTATTTTCAGTTGTCCTAAACAGCTGACCCTAAATTAATATAGTCTGATTTTTAGCAGGTCTGGGCTTGAATTCACTATATAATCTACCCTTCCTCCTATTCTTTTTCCTCACCCAATGAATGATGGCTGGACTAGCATCATATGAGATGGTATTCGGACCCAACATGTCAATCATCATCAATGTGTTTAACTTTTCTGATCCAACAGAAGCCCCGAATTTGTTTTTAAGTCTATTTGGGGTACTAAAACTTCTTTTGCATTATACACTTTAATATTGCATGCACCAGGATAATTTGTTCACATAGCTTGGGTGTGTCCAACATGACATGTACCTTAGATCATGTCAAGCAGCCTTGGCCATTCATCTTGAAGTTTCACAGGATCCATGTCCAGAAAAGCCGGCAAGGTGTGCCTCTGCATCATTACACTCTGTCTCAGATGTATCATTAACAATTAATGGCTCAAGTACGTTGCTGAGATCATCATAGATGGCACTGTCCTCTTTCTTAAACAGGTTTTTGATATTTTTCTCATCCTTTTGACATAATCTTTCCCAATAACTTCAGAATCAGTATCCATTCCCCTGTGGTATACCAAATTGTCTTCGTTATAATAAGCTTCATCGGCATGTATCTGCATTTCAGACTTCATATATGAGAAACATTTACCATCAGCAGACTCATAACTTAAGAGTCCCTTCAGTTAATGGTCCGACTTCACTGAACATCGAATTTCTCCTCTGAAATTCACAGCTTAAGATAGCTAGTTCATCATGCATATCAAGTACAAATGCAATGACCAAAGCTACTTTGTAGGATGAAAGTACTTGTACAACCAATCTGCGCTTGTATTCTTCTGGGCTGCAAATTTTGAAAGTGTTGCCAGAACAGAGTTGACTGATTCAGACGCAGTGGCAACGGCATTCCTTAACCCTATCCATCTTATTGAAGGGGTTCCTTAATTGACATTTCTGGCTCATGTAGCAACTATTGAATGTTTTTAATGCAAATGTTCTCAGACTGGATGCACTCATGAAGTGATACAATGCAAGGAAAATCTCTTTAAATTTTATCATGAAATCATTTTTCTTGATTGAATATGTGCCTGCAAGATTGAGTCTATGAGCGATAAAATGTATTTGGGTGTAGAATGGTGAATACTGGCTCTTTATTTGTTTTCCAATGCCTGCATGCTTGCCCCATCATTGCAGGTGCCCCATTAGTAACCAGATTAATACTTTTTCCCATACCAATGCCAATTTTCCCAAATTCATGTGCAACAGAATTAACGATAATATGTGAACAACCATCATGAATTGGAACATTGCACAACATTTTGGTGATTGATTCCCCGATTTTGACATGTCGCACACATATAGTGAACCTCTTTTCCAGCGCCAGCAGTACCCTCATCAAGCATAATAGAAAATACTGTGAGGAATTATGTCAGCAATAAGGTCATTTGTTAAAATATGGGCTCTGGAATTCTGCATCTCTGTAATAGTGTCCAAGCTTAGATTTCTGTATTTAACACAAAGGTCATTTCTAGTCTGTAGGTCGAGCAAACCTAATAGTCTCTGAAGGTAGTTCAGATTTTGCAGCGAATACACTGTGTTGAAAACAATTTGTCTTCTTTAATGACAGTGACAGGGACCTCGTCATCTTCAGTATCACAAATCAGTGTAGCTTCTCCCATTTCTATCTCTAATAATGAACACGCATTTTTATGCTCGATGCTGATATCATGTCTTGTTACGCTTGAAATTTGAATATAATGGTTTCCTTCACTAGCCCAAACACTTGTAAGTTTTAACTTGGATTTCATTTATTTTCATGTGGCACAAGTTAATCGCATATTATCATCATCACAAGCCATGTGTATTAACTCTTCCGTTCTCGGAGAGTTTTAGGACCGACACGACTGTCGTCGTGTTTTTTTCTCTCTTTCTTTATGGTTGAAACTGACGATAAAATTCTGCCTAAAACATGACAACAATTGCACATGCCGGGTTCAGGCATTCCTCAATTAAATTGTCTAATATACCTGATACAATGATTGTGGAATCTGTTGGTTTAGAATGTTCAGAATATCCCTCGATTTTACGCTGGTACGCAGCTTATCTGGGGAAAGGCATATACAAAACATAGACAAAACAAACAAATAAAACACAAAAGCCGTTGTGTTTGCAAAACTCTACATGGCTGTTTCTACATGAATTAAACCTTTAAATGTATTATGTCTCAACCAGCCTATATCAACTTGTTGCGGATACTGGAAAATATTTGTAATCCGCAACAAGTTGATATAGGCTGGTTGAGACATAATACATTTAAAGGTTTAATTCATGTAGAAACAGCCATGTAGAGTTTTTCAAACTCAACGGTTTTTTGTGTTTTATTTGTTTGTTTTGTCTATGTTTTGTATATGCCTTTGAAAAGGACTCATTAAGAGTCGAAAGCGCTCAGGCTAATTAGATACTAGTTTTGCACTGTTCGTCGTCAATTTATTGCATTTATCTCAATCAATCCCTGACACACGTAATCCCTTGCTGGATCCTGTGCGCTTGAAAGGGCTGTTATTCGCCATATGATTTGTATTCTCTCTCTCTCTCTCTCTCTCTCTCTCTCTCTCTCTCTCTATATATATATATATATATATATACATACCCGAATACCATTTCCCACAAATCGAATTTCTAGCTGTTGTCTGACGGATTCGAAGATAGACGTCTGTTTAAACTGATATGTGCCCAGATGATAGTACTGATTGATGTCGGGATCCCTCTCACTCACTATGATGCAAAAGAAGATTAGCGGAGTGTTGTGGGGCGCCTATGGATAGAGCGGCAGTTTGTTGATGAAGCATACGCTGGCAGCAGAAATGAGATCGTAAATTCTTCCTATACGGATGCGTTAACTTGCTGAAAGGTTAAGATTTAAGAGTAACAAAATTTACAAACACGATTTTGGTCATTTTCGAAAAAAAATCAGCTGTAGCCCCATCCACCCTCACCCCCACCCCACCCCCCGTTAGTACGCTACTGCAGATGTGTAGGTGATTATCAGGTGGTGAATTGTGCGTTTGTATCTCAAGCTTCCCACATTAATCCATAAACTGCTTGTTATGCGTATCAATCATTCATTGCCTTTGAAATATTTCCGCCACAAATCGTGTATTTAATGTGGGTATATATATATATATATATATATATATATATATATATATATATATATATATATATATCCAAATCAAGAGATGCGGACAATATACGGACGCATATCTTGTATTAGATATACCGTGTATACTTAAGTATGCATCTGCCACACAATGTATACGCAGACTCTTATCAATTCCCTAACGGGAACGTTCACAAAATGACTAGCATGATAACTTAATAAGGGAATTTATTCCGAAAGTTATTGCATATACGAGTAATTAATTATATACGGTTTCTCGAGAGGCAAACGTGACAATGAAGTAAAACAGTCAAGAGTTTTAAGTACTTCCCAAAATATAACAAGAATGGTAAAATACAGTCAACTCAGTACTTATAAATGGAGGCGACAAAGCATATGCACTTGCAAATTAGTCATTAGATCAAAACGATCATTAGGCATCTTAATCTCCTTGTCTGATAAGATCTAACATCTAATCCGCACACTATGGTCTTTTATCTACTGAACAAAGCCAAACAAAACTTCAAAGGGAACAAGCCGGCGCACAAAGATGTACATGTGATAGTTTAAAAAGGGCTAAACTTAGACTAGGAGAGGGGATTATGTCCTATCTTTCAATTTCGGGGAGGGGGGTCTTTTGGGGGATTCTGTCTACATCTCATTTAAAAGTACTGTTTTAAAAAAAAAAAAATTAAAAAAAAAAAATTAAAAATTGCACAAAATCTTTACGAAACCCGTTCCAAGAGATCATTCAGTGTAGTAGAAACATAAAAGACCAATTGTCTTCTTGAGGGTTACAAACGTTAGCCTTCCAAAACGTTTGAAGACTCCGCTGTATTTTATTCATTTTGTTCGGATAGGAATGAATGAAACATTACAAGATGAAGTGGCAGAAAGCAGGAGAAGAAGCTCAGGAATCTATTCAAGGTATACATATTCTTGTAATTTTTCATCAGTTGTGGGATTTTGCTTTAGTAAGACATCTTACTGCTGTCAAGAGAAGAAAGTGACAAAATTTTCACGCTCTAGATATCATAGGTTCATTTTGTGCACTGTAGCACGACCAAGTCGGACTGATTAGTCCAATCGCATGTTCTCTCAGTTACGTGTTTGTTACGCGTTTGTTCAGGGTGCAAGGGGCAGTTTTTATGCACAAATTTAATGAGGCATTCACCTGCCAAGCATAAAAAAATCATAAAAAATAAAAAACACAAGTGAGGTCAAAAAGGTCAAGATTTTTGGATAGTTATATTAAAATAAAGCAAAAGAATATTATTCACTTGACCAGAGAAATCAATGGTAGTTCATAGAAAAAGTTTATTCACCACCACCCAAATTTATGCATGCACTTTCACGTCCGAATGTCATTTTTGACACCAATTGATGCTCAGAGTGCAAACACAAGCCCTATTCTTAGGTGATAATTCTGCAAAACATTGTGTACTAAACAGCTTGATGCAATTCAAAATAGTTGCCATCCAAGCCGTTTTTTTAGATATTCTACTTGCCTTGAACCCACAAGTAAAGCAACAATGAGAGGGTTACATGTCTCAAATCAGTTTCAAGAACAACACCAGCCCGCAACACCTAATTCACAAATATATTCATATCTTTAACTATTAAACAGTAATAACGTTTAAAACAAATTGACACCACAGCCTTGGAGGCGCCAGGGGCAAACTTCTTTAGTAGAGCCCCGACTTTGCTATTGAGTAGTTTTCTTTTTGTCAGTTACCATTATCGCTCACCCCTTCTTGTCTCTTTCCTGCAATTCAGAAATATATTTTCATAATTTCTGCTGCAAAAAGATAAAAGGAAGAGAGACAAAATATCCCGACGACCCTCCCCTTCGCCTGGTAGCAATTAACCCTACCCGCCCCATTCCCCCCCCCCCTCCAGCCGTCACTTATTGAGACTTCTTTATATAGTAAATTATTCTATGATTTTTTTTTTTCGCATAACAGAATAAAGATCGGAATATACAGAACTTAATTTCTGCTTGAGACAGCAATATATTATACATGTACAGGTCAACAGATCAAATCCTTCCAAAGGCATATTTCATTTCTTCGAATATACTTGGAAACAAATCAAAATAATATTATTGCTTTGTAATTAGAGCATTAGACAGAGATCGTAATGCACTGGAGGACCAGGATCTGTGTTGTTTGTTTCATTTACGAGTGAAAGCAAACAGCGTAGATCTGATCTGCTCTGTCCGCGTGTTATGCGACGGCTTGTGTTGAAGTTGTTTGCATTTGGTTGCGCGTTATTAACGAGTCAATGCGGGAGAGGTTCCTTGAATTGCTTTCACTGACAAAATCAACATCTAATAGTTATTAATTATAAACAATATGAGCTAGAAAGTGAAACGAGTGGACAAAAGATATATCAACGCATATATGATAGCACAAAAGTGTAACGTTTGTACCGCCAACAGGCAAGAAAACAAAACCGATTGAGCAATGGAAGAATGTCTTGATTAGTTTTTAAGAAAAATATTTTATTTAAGTAACATGCGCAAATAAAAATTATAAATGTAAAACTCAATTTAAAAAAAGAAAGAAAGAAAAAGGCAATAAGAGAGAAAGCAACATACGGTACGTATATCTATTTTATAGTTCTCGCACACACTGAACACGAGGATGTTATCAAATTTGACCTACTTGTATGGGAGGAATGAAACAGGGAAAATGCTATCAAATACTGAATTTTTTAGTCGCTGTTTTTCTCTATATAACTAGGTTAGATGGGTAAGTACGACGCCGTTCCTAGCTACCTACCTAGTACATACATACATACATACAGACAGACATATGGACCTATCTACATACTTACCTACATACATGTGGAACTATTAGGGTCAAACCAGGTCTTAGGTGAAAACAAGCTTCGTCACGATGACTTCATGTCATGACCTTCAATTCCACAAACTGACCTTATTACTTGTCTGATATTTAACACTACCTTTGTACTAGATATTAGTATTATTGTGTATTCAGTGAATTGAACACAACTCAGTACCTGGCAACGCGAGTGTCGAAAATATGAACGTGACAACCGAAATTACGAACGTGACAAAAATGCGAACGTGAGGGAGAACTGAGGAAAATCCCGCAAGTCTGTTAATACTCACTCTGCACCTTAAAAACTATCATCACTCCCCCACCCCATGTTCATAAATGTTTCCTAGCTTGACCGCATTTACCCGTCAAATGCACGCATCTACCTGGTGACAACTTACAGCCATATTATATAGCAAAATTGGGACGATGCTGTCTATAACCTGTTAAACTTGGTACATACGTAAAGATTACTGTATGTATTCGCTTATAAGATAAATCAAACTGCGAACAACAAAGATCCTTAAATTGCTGTATCATAATACGCCTGCAGACCAGGGTATATATTGTTTGTTGATTGCTCCCAACAAACTGCATAGACACAGACCTACATGTGCATTATGCAATGGTAGATCTGGCTCTGAGCAGTTTGCAGTCGGACTCGTCTTATAAGCGAGTACATATAGCCTGTATATCTAGGACCGAATTATCAGTTAAACCCTTGTAACTTTTTGCATTTGCCATTTATTACTGATCATCAATGATTTCTAGTTAACGATTGGTTCCTTTTTCATTGAGGCATTTCACACACACACACACACACTGGTCTTATCTTTCATCATTTTTGTTCTTATTATTTCTGTTCTTCTTGTCATCGTTATTATTGCTGTCATTGTCGTCATCGTTATCATTGCCGTCATGATCGTCTCACATATTTCACGCTTTTTTACCGGTTTCATAATTTAAAAAACTGGTCGACTATAATGTCAATATTAAAGCTGTATTCCTTATCAAAACCGATTTTTAATTAATATTACTAGCATGTTCTTTGATGCGTCTAACAATTATATAAAAAAAAATATTTAAAAAAGTTATCGGCTCTCTTTTTACAATTTACCTCTGAAGTCCAGTTAGTGAAAATGACCAAGCGGAGCTTGCATTTTTTTTTTTTTTTTTTTCATTTTTTTATATATATATATATAATTGCACATCTGAAGTAAGGCTTAGGTGTATACTCTATAACCCATATTACACACATCAATTATGTACCAAAAGAAAGGGCATTAAGTCTTTTTAACAATACCTAAGATATACGAGGTCTTTTTTTTTAAATAGCCAGTGAAGAAAACAGGTGAAATTCTTTTCATTAAAAATATAATGCAAAATACGAAACTGTAGAGCGCCACCATTATTTAATAAAAAAAGTCATTTTTTTTAAAAAAAATTTTAAAAAATCACTTTGTCTAAATTGCAGTGTTCAGATCATTGCAACTATATCTAGATTTTTCATCCGTTTTGCAGATGAAGTCGTTTGCCCTATCTGACTGGCCGCAAAATTAAATTTTCTCCAAATTTGGAATGTCCAGATATTTATGAGCCTCTTGGACATACAATTGAATGTGTTCTTCATTTTTAGGTGATATTTAAAATGCTGCCATTTACTAGAACAGCTCACAAATAAGCACTTTGGAGAAATTACTACACAAGTGTTACTCATTAGATTTAACAGCATTTTGACAAAATGTGATTGGATGCCACCTTAATGTAATCTGTCGTGCAGCTCATGAGACTGTAGTACTAACCCTTGCAAATGTACCAACTTACCCATATCACAGGGTGATTTGTCATGACGTTCATGAGATTGTAGTACTGGCCCTTGTCAATGTACCAATTTACCCAAATCACAGAGTGATCTGTCATGACGTTCATGAGACTGTAGTACTGGCCCTTGTCAATGTACTAATTTACGCAAATCCCAGGGTGATCTGTTATGACGTTCATGAGATTGCGGTACTGGCCCTTGTCAATGTACCAATTTACCCAAATCACAGGGTGATCTGTCATGACATTCATGAGATTGCGGTACTGGCCCTTGTCAATGTACCAATTTACCCAAATCACAGGGTAATCTGTCATGCCGTTCATGAGATTGTAATACTGGCCCTTGTCAATGTACCAATTTACCCAAATCACAGGGTAATCTGTCATGACGTTCATGACATTGTAATACTGGCCCTTGTCAATGTACCAATTTACCCAAATCACAGGGTAATCTGCCGTGACGTTCATGAGACTGTAGTACTGGCCCTTGTCAATGTACCAATTTACCCAAATCACAGGCAATCCGTCGTGACGTTTATGAGATTGTAATACTAACCCTTACCAATGTACTAATTTACCCAAATGAAATGATTACTTTTATGTCAATAGTAAATCAAGATCATAAAAGGTAGGTAGCTATGAAGGAGAGGTCATATGAAAGCGAGAATGGTCTCATAATAATTCTACGCGGTTTGTTGGCTTGCAACACAATTTCTCACCCATGTGGCAAAGAAATCTAGCTGATTTGCTAGCCCTACCTTTCTCATCTCAGCCTGGTTGTCTCTGTCCGGTTGTCTCATTCATGGTGCCCTCGTGCTAAGAATTACTTTTAAAGGGAAGAAACCCTTGTTGTCATCTGCTGTGCCCTACGTAGTTGTTTTAAAATCAAACAACAACAACGATATAAGGTAAAGAACTTCACTCATAAAACAACTTAAGGTCTCATCAAGTTTGATAATACATGATATGAAACATTTTGAGCGAGACACCCACACCCATACACGAAGTCAAGCTATTTGGATCTCATGAATGAAAGTGTACCATATAACCCCAAACTGCTAAGGCCACCAGTGCTTATCACATGAATAAACTGTCTGAATCCGCTATTGGTCCCTAACACACCCTCAGCTTTATTATTAAACACTCTATCACAGACTATGGTTTAACAATATATTGCACTTTGGCAATTTTATAATACATGGGACCACACCAGTGGCCTAAGTAGTTAGAACGTCCGCCTCGGATGCGGAAGGTCGCAGGTTCGAACCTCGGCCTAGTCATACCCAAGAATATAAAAATGGTGCTAGCAGCTACCTCGATTGGCGCTCAGCATGAAGAGGTTAGTGTTAGGACTGGTGGGCCCGGTGTAGGATAATGTGACTGGGTGGGACAACATGCCACATGTCTGTGACATGATGCCCCAGTGCTAGATGTCACTATAAACTGCCACACTGAAAACATCGTAACGATATGACTGCAAAATTGTTAAAGCTACGTAAAAATTCAAATCACACACACACACACACACACACACACACACACACACGTGGATGCGCCGGGGTCAGATGAGCAATAGATTTTTACGGGCATTAGATGGGGTAAGAAAGTAGAGTACCATACTTGTTTGAATAAAATGTTCACCCTCACCAGCCCAGCAGCTGTTGGTGTGGATCCTTGGCTATTATATATTATCTCAGAAAAAGAAAAATGAGTAAACACCTGTATTTGAAGGCTAAAGAATCTTTCTCTGACTCTAATGAATGGATACATGCGTAGTTTATATGTCAATCTAATGAAGAAATTATTTGTACTTTTAATATATTAACATTGAGTTCTATGGGAAATTAATTAGTGCCCCAATCCCTATATAGTTTAATACAACGGCAATCCGAATTCTGAGAAATAAATAAAACCCCGTTAATGTTGACTTCCTTTTCTTGGTAGATGAATTTAGTCCAGATACTGTTATTGTAGTTATGGTACGGTAAAATGCAACATTATATAATGTAGTTCCGCGTGTGCCATTGGAGATTGTAGCCCTCAAACTTCCCAAGTTCCAGTGTATTTTTTTGTTTATGTTTTTTTTGTTCTGTTTTTTTTTAAGCGATCACTTCTATTTAGGTATATTACAGGATTGCGAACTACAAGCAATCATTTACTTACCTCCGAAATCGAAGAGCTTTACAACATGCACAACTACGCACCTCCGAAAATAAAGATTTGACAACGGAAGTGCTCCAATAAGCATCGTCAATTTTATATTTTCCAAAAATACATATTAAGACGCGATTTTTTGAAAGAATTGTGGTTAGTTTAAAATTACTTCCAAGAGATGCATTTGACTGGCCTTAGTAAGTCATGAAAAGTAGCCAAGTAATGGGGTCACGAGTTTAAAACTAATCTGATGCTCTTAACATACAGACGTGACCTCAGAGTTAGTTTGCTTAGGGATAATATCCAAAACTGGATGGTAAATCGCCAGATAGCGGAGTCGCTTATTTAGTGACTATGGCGCAGAGTGTTTTAGTCCTATCCAAAACTGATGTGCATAGGGTGTACTGACACCGCGCTACGTCACGGAGAGGTGTTGCAATACAGCACGCGCAGATTCGAGGGAAACGCTTTGCTCTGTCAGGTGAATTTTTTTGTTGTTGTTCCTTTTCATTTTGCAAGTGACTTGACTCAGCAAGAATTGTTCCCATAATAGGTTGCAAAACTTGAATCTACCTTCGCAGCAACACTTCTGCAATGTTTGTTAAATCCGTTAGTTTTGACGGTGAACGACAATTAGAAATCTCTACGCTCGATCATTTGATCTTAAGCAATGTTTCCAAATCAATGTTCATATCTAATCATTTTCAAATGACTTCGCTTCGCATGGTCATTATACGCGCGGTGGGATTTTATTCTACACTATTGTTAGAATTAAATACTACCGGTACATTTAACTTAGGATAATCTAAATATTAATTATACCAGAAACTGTTCTGACTTCCGCTTCGGATAAACGAAAACTGATAAAGCACCTTCTGACAAGTTCTATAAAAACAAACATAAACCACTCTTAGACTCGTCAAGCTGAGGACCAGTAAACTATACAGTTTTCTTTCCTTTCATGTGATTGATCTTTTCCCTATAACGGGCTATCTCATTCTTTAAATCAGCTAACAGCACTGCAAATAAATGATAAATACTGCAGTCTTCGTCTTCGTTTCTAATGCAAGTGTGTAAAACACTGAGTGGTTTTCATATCTGTTTACGAACTGCCAAAGAGGGAATACACTCTTGCGCGAACCCATCTTCACCAGCCAAGGTTCCGATGTGATAACCCTATCTACGCCATGGCGTATCAAGCAGATATTCATGTGCTTCGGGTCTGTGAATTTCACTGGATGCGGCGGCAAGCCACCGCATCCAATCAAAATTAAGTTGTTCAAATTTGAACACTGTTCCAACATGATCGAGACAAGGGAAGCACACAACTTGAATGGACTGATAAATAAGCAATTTTCCATTGCCGTTCTGTGTTTGCACAAATACCTTTCACTCAAATACATCTGTAATGGCTTCTCTCTGATACAGAGTCATACTTTTGATGTTAAACTTGCAAAGTATCCTTGTTAGGTCAATTACCCCCACCTTTTTCGGCCGATGTACAGTGCACCACGCTTTTGGTTAGTTGGCATTACATACTAAGGGAGGCAACTCATGCAATCCAATAGATGTCACTAGGACAAAGTACCAATATATCAGTTCGATCCGCCCAGGTGTAGATAGGCTTATCATATCTGAACCTTGGCTAGCGAAGATGACGCGAACCGAGCAAAACACAACGTTTGGACAGATACCCGGTACCAACTTCAGGCTAGCGCATAGTGCGATGCTAAGAAAGTGGGGACGGGACAGGGGCAATGAGAACTACCGGGGGCCTTTTCTGTTGCATCCTAGAAAAAGGCCTCGGTGTAAATACATTTGGAACATCATCTCTTTCCAATGATAGAGGAATAACTCCAACTTTCTGAAAGAGATTTCTCTTTTTCTAGCATGGGACAGAAACGGCTGAAACAATTTTGAAGGATGTTAATTGTGACAACAGTTGCGTCATAAACAAACTTATTGAGGTCACAAATATTCAATTACGAATCATGAATAGCAACGTAAGCAATAGTATATGGCCATGGAAACTGAATGATTTCTTCATTACTATTTTTTCATTCAAAATTTACAACCGAAAGGTGTAGCTATTTAACTAATTGTTGAAATGTCATCGAATGATATTTTCAACTTCTGTCTCTCATCATGAGTATTTATTCTTCGCATATCTAGCTAGATATTCGTATCCTAAAATTGTACAAATAAAGAAAGGTATAAGCGATACGTAAACACGGATGCTCGCATGGCGGAGTGGTTGGTAGGATTTTTAAGTAATTTGATCGAGTAAATATTATCGGAGAGACATAATTTACTTTTTAAAAAAATGCTTTTCCTTCAATAGTGTTATCCGTATAGGTAATAGATGGATTCTTCAGCATACGATTACAACCGAGGGTATTCTTGTAGGGAAATACGGCTGGATTCTCCATCTGAATGATAACCCGTTCTCCTACACCCAAAAGCAACACAGCATAAGGTCACACGATTGTGACCTTCATCCGGTTAAGAAGACGAGTATTGAAATCATTTTACCAACAAAATTTCACTGGCGAATCAAGCAAAGCTAATAGACTGTGTTGGCTTTAATTGGGTCTGGTGCTCATCTAGGCCGACGTTACAGGACCCACCAGATCCAGAGTTTGTCTCTGCGAAGCTAACTCTGTTAGATAAAAGCTCGAGAAGGTTGACTTCGCATGAAAGCTAACCGCTACTTGCTATGTCGCGGATCGAAACACCCCGCTCGAACGCGAGGCTAGCGGAGATCCGTCTAATATCATGAACTGAAACCTTCACGAGGTGACTCTTATCTTGTGAGACTTCAGAGTAAGCCGAGCGTATAACCCATTTCAGCCACGAAGATAGGGCTTGAGGACATGGGCGCCCGCAGGATTTTTTGCAAGGGGTCAGACTTTGTGCAGGGGGGTCAGGATTTTCATGGGGTCAGTCAGTCACGGACGAGAGAGTTAGTATAAGAAGCAGTCTGAAACTAACGATAATATTTATTAAGCGTTTTGAACAGAATCTTGTGACATATTTTCAGCTTCATTTGCATGATTTAACTTGTCGGAATTTATATATATATATATATATATATATATATATATATATATATATATATATATATATATATATATATATTTGCAGTATGATGGGGGGGTCACGTGACCCTCCTTGACCCATGCTGCGGGCGCCCAATGCTTGAGGAGTAATATCCTGTTTTCCATCTTTCACCGGAAGAAAGAGTCATTTGCGCGTGCCACGACTTGCTATCGTGCGTTTCATATAGTGTTTGAGAGCGCGAAAAAGTCTTGCATGGCTCTGCTCTCGACTTGTCTATGTAGGAGCGCGAGCATATGACAACTCTTTAATTGCCGATTGAACGTAACCTACTTTTGGATATAAAGCCTGGTTGCGTCAAGAGGAACATGGAGCCATCTGACCTAAATTGAAGATAGTCCGGGTCAACTGAAAGGGCATGTAATTTGCTCACCCTGCATGCTGAGGCTAAGCTATCAGGATACATGTTTTGTATGATAGTAGAAATGTAAAGTGCGGACATAAGGCTGGAGCTGAGCCATGTTTGAACCCTGGCAAGGCTCCATTTCGGAAACAGGGTGAGTGATTTTGGTCGATGCACATCAAAATTAGCTAACAAAATCCAATAAGACTTTATCATGACTGATATCGCTTCAGTCATGATGTCTGAAAGTTCATAGATCACTGAGGGTAGCCTTTGGTAGTAATTAGAGCCAACTTTTTCCTCCTCGAAAAGCCAGACAAAAAAAGCCTGTTGGGGAATTGAGGCACTCAAAGGGACGATGTTGTTCTTTTGAAACAATTCCCTGAATACCCACCATTTTTCCTCATAAAGCCTTCATAGTGGAGGGCCTTCTTGCTCACGAGATTCTCTCCACAACAGAAGTTTAAAATGTTTGTTCCACAAGACTGTCCAGACAATAGACATGCGTAAAGACGACGACGGTCCAGGCAGGGGTGGAACACTTGCAACAACAGTTCCTCGAGAAGATTCGGCAGGGCCAGAATCCTCCTGAGTAGATCTATCGCTAGATCTAGTAGGTCTGTGATCCTGGACTTGTCCTACCTGAGACGGGCTATCAGGATAATTTTGCAATTCTGACCCCGTAATTTCTGGATTTTTCCGGTACCAAGATCGTAGAAGGGTAGGCGGAGGTCCAGAACCCTTTCCATCCGATCGACAGTGCGTCTACAGCCCAGGCTTCTGGGTTTGGAACTGGGGAGACAACGGTGGGCTAACTGGGCTGCCTAAAATTTGGGAAACAGCCCCCCATAGCATCAGAAAATCCCACTGGAGTAGAGGCAAAATTTGGCATGAAGTTAGAATTGCATCATTGTCTCCTGCAGCAGACAATGTATCTGTTTTAATTAAGATGGTTGTAAACTATCATAGCAGTTTCTCCATTTCTGCTGACGTCATTGTAGCTGCTTGACACACTAATTTGGGTTTTAGGGGTTCGGGGACCCCAGTAGTATCCCCACAAGGCTCGAAAGAGATGTAGATTTCAGGTGAAGACTTAAAACATTCCCCTCCTTGTGAGGTTTGGTTCTTTTATTCTTCCCTTTGGCTGACCTTTTGCATCACTGCCGACCAGATATCCTTAGACCATAACTTACCCATGCTGTATGGGTGAGAAGTGCATTTGGTGTAACCTATGCACTTGTCATGAGTGTCTTCTCTAGCCTTGAACTTCCTACACTTAGAACATCTGGTCCCATTCAGACTGAAAAGACGCAGAAGTAAAACAAAATTAACACTAATTAGCATAAATAGCCATTCAGCATGTCACAAGATCATCTGGACTGGCAAAAACAATCTTGCAAGGTACAGTGCGAGGGTGCAGAAGAATAGATAGAAAAAGAGGTGGGAAGACAACATTAAGCGTGGACAGGCGTGGGATTTGGAGATTCCCAAAGGGCAGTAGAGAACAGGGAAAGATGGAGAGAATTGGTTGTAAAGTCAACTGTGGTGCCCCAATGACTTCTTGGGGTAAGGGATTGATGATGATGATGATGATGATGATGATGATGATGATGAAAGGAAATTAAAAGTTCTATAAAAATACTAATATATACAAAGTCTTTTTTAAATAGCCAGTATAACCAGTGATGAAAATAAAAAAAAATGTTTCTTTAAAAATCTAACCCCATGCAAAATATGAAACTGTAGAGTGACACCAAAGGTAAAAATGTTTTAATACAGAAAGGAACGTTTTTGGACTTAATATTGTAGGAGAGATCTTATTAACATAATT
This sequence comes from Megalonaias nervosa, assembly GCA_016617855.1. NCBI lineage: Eukaryota > Metazoa > Mollusca > Bivalvia > Unionida > Unionidae > Megalonaias > Megalonaias nervosa. Next base: position 40,561 of record JAECUM010015329.1, on the reverse strand, counting down.
TTTATTTATACCATATGCTTTACATTGGTATACATCAGTTTGGTTACTTTCTGTTTTCATATGTTTTATTCAGCAGTTTGATATATATATATATATATATATATATATATATATATATATATACACACATATACACACACACACACCAATGAATGAAATCAACAGTCATAATTAACTAATTGAGAAAATTTATTTAAACGCCAAAGGAAAATTATGTTACTGTTTATATTTATGGTACGAATAATCACAAAACACAGCAGAACATAAATGGTAAACCACTAACATAATGCAGGATCCAGTAAGAAATCGGCTCAATCTACACTGCTCCAGATTCAGTGACAACTGGGTTAACTCTATAAGCTAAGGGTGTAATTGACTGCACTAAGGTGAACAGTTTGCAGCTTCGTGTGTGGTTTTAATAACTGTAACATAAAAACCAACAAACAACATAACACTTGAATGATGACATTCAAATCCAGAAAACAATTATCACTTACTAGTATTAAATATGAAGACCTCATTCACCCCAGGCATTATGGATTAGCTCTCGAGAGACAATGTACTCGACCACTACACTAAAGTCCTTTAAAAAGTTTTCTCATTATGACCTTATCAACACTGCTCCGGTTTTCAAAAAAAAAAAAGAAACAAATCTTTGAAACAACTATGCACGTCCAATGAATGGTAAATCTCATTGGGTATTCACATGGTATTACAGTTAGAGTGACATGTACTTTAGTCTGGGTTACAGTCTATAACAACTGACACTACCTGCCATAACTTGTTAAATTTAGTAAACTGGTTTTGTTCATTTTGTTCATAGAAGAGTCTTTACATTTGTAGTGGTTGTGGTTACAAAGGATATAATAAATGTCAGCGATGTTTTTGCGACATGGTCGTTCATAGCAGTATTGTTTAGGACAATCAGCATTTTGTTTGCAGACCCTGAAGAGCAGTCATGTTTACAAAGCATTAAATCATGGTCAGTGGTGTTTATACAGGTAAAACCCATTATAACGCAATTCATTATAACGCAATTCTGCTTATAACATGACTGCAGCATGGCTCCCATTTTTTAATTTAAGGTGACCTTTCTCTTTAACATCTTAAATACATGCTTTCAGAGAAGCAGATTATTCATATCCATAGCAGATTTTTAATCCCAGCACTGCGTTTAATGTTGCCTTAACTTCTGAAATTTTCCAAAACAAATGATATATGATAAAGAGGTTAGTTAAAACTGATGACATCGAAATTTCAAAGTGCATTTTCCATGGGGAAGTTTTTCGAAACATTTGTTAATGCGATCCTGCTTATATCAAGATGTTATTCTTTGGACCCTGAGCATCGCATTATAATGGGTTTTACCTGTATCTATTTTTACAATGCTGTCATTCACAGCAATGTCAAAGCGCATATTTTGCTTAAAAATTATTGTTGCTGGTAGCGTTCTGCAGATGGCTGCTCATGACACTGCATTTATATAACAAAATTGATCCATGTACTATGATTGTAGTCATAAACGGCAGATTATAGCAGAGCTTGCTCAAGACAGGTTTTACAGTATTCACAGTACTTGTCCCATAATGATTTCTGGTGTGAGAAACAACAGTCTTACATGACCAGGCTGTTTTGGGATTCTTTAATGTGTTAAATTTCTGAGATCAGCCATAATCAAATATTGAGATCACTTGTTGATGGAGGACATAATTGTTCATGCTTAAAATCTATTTTAACAGTTTATCAAATATGTACACAATGAAAGATAAATAAGGATAAAAATATCATGGTTCTGCATAATAAAGATTCACATCATGTTATTATTATGAATATCCTAAGAAAGTCTTAAGCAATCCAACACTGACAAAATGTGATGACATTATTAAAAAAAAAAATGCTGTAACTATTAAAAAACACAACAGTTACTGTTATTTTGATTTACTCCTCTTAAACCTAAGAGAAACCTGAAAACTTTGTCTTTTTCCATCATTCTTACCATCTATACGTGCTTAAAAGTCGAGTCCAACTGCAAACTGCACAGACCCAGATCTGCTGTTGCATTATGCAAAGGCAGATCTGGGTCTATGCAGTTTGCTAGGTGTAATTGGTAAAACAAATAATACAGACCCTAATCCACCAGTGTATTATGCGACAGCACATCAAGGTCTATGTTGTATGCTGTTGGAGTTGACTTATAAACCAGAACGTTATAGTATATGATCATGTTGCTCTCAGCTGTTTTCATGTGTGTTTGTGATGTGAACTGTATTCAATTATCTAAATTGGATGAATGTTGAATGAATACATTATTCTTTTTGCTTTTACACAACTTTTTGTGAGTAATTCAAAATTTAAATTAAATATTTGGTAATTGAGCATTGCAAAAATAACAGTTATAGACAGTTTTCAAAGTTTTAGCCGACTGTGAGACCGCTGAAGAATGACTTTAAAACATAAATATGTACTAACTACTCATCTACTGATTATAATATCATAAAAGAAGAAACAACAATAGCTTTCAGCTAGTAACATCAAGCAAGATGAATGCAAAAAATGTTTGAATTACAAGATTGCAAAAATTTATGGAATCACAGACTTGCTTTGACAATCAATACAAATTTTAGCTCAGTAACACTGTCTAGTACTTGGATGAATAGCATTTTTAAACCAAATGATTGCATAATTCATAAAATGTGATGAGGAATTCATAAAATGTTATTGAGGAATTAACAAAATGTGTTTCATAATAGGCCTTCGAAAATGTAAAATCAAACTAACTCATGGCTGGAAAAACCTACTGTTCAGTAACCCAAGACAAGTTGAATATTTTGCTGGGCTAGTAAAATTTACCGTGTATCATTAAAAATTTTCATAACATATAAAAGAAAAATGTCAAATGCTGAACAATTTTAGGAAAGTCTCCAAATGTATTTTTTTTCACACTGACATATACAAATAAGGCTTCTGATGAGAACAAACTTTTCTCCTAAGGTAAGCCCAGTGGGATCTGTCTGAAAATATTTTGAAAAGTTGGGGGTAGACTTATAATTGAAAATATTTTCTGCGATAAGAAGAATTTGGCAATGTCCTTCATGCTGAGTCACTCACAACTACATTTGAAATACTGAGCAGGTGGAATAAAAAGGTACTAAAATAAAAGTAAATACATATTTGACACTAAGGTTAATCTAGTGTGGGATGGACAGACAGGCCTACAGATGGACATATGGACACACAATACCAAGGTGATTGCTCTGTCAATCATCTGACAATGGGGGAGGTGGTGGCAGGCTTCAACATAATTTGAGGCTTAACATCATACATGTGAATAGTGAAGTATGGTATTAAACTTTTTCAGCTAATGTTGAAATGAGACATTAAATGTAATTCTTATTTAAATTACACAGAAAATTTGAAAAGGGTGAGTTTTATTTATGGATGACACCCTCAGCCTCCCCCATTCAAATTGGTGTCCCTTAAATTATATTTCATCATTAACTGGATCAATTAACAAAGGACTTTTTGCAAGTTATTGTCTTGTCAGAAAATGTAAAATGTAAAACTATAATAAAAATATTATCAGTTCCTCATTAATCTGGTAAATTAATCCAGGTTATAATAAATCAAATGAGACTAAACTTTGAAGTTACAAAAATGTCTGAGTCCAAAAATGTAATTTAGACCCAAGACTCCAAAATAAAACAGTTATCGAACTTTAAAATTGGAATTGTGGATTAAAATTTTGTCCTCCATACATTTTGTGAGTACAGGGTCTCCTCTTTTGATTTAACTCTTAAGCAGATTTGGACTTGATAAGGATTTGGATTGTGGTGGCACTCTGTGACAGCCATAACAGAGCTGACAGGAAGTACATGATGAAGACAGTGTTTCCAATTGATATTCCAATGGTCAAGTCAAATGTTTTAGCAGCTGCAATCAGGTACAGGCAACACCGAACTGCTTCCATTAATGGAGCAGACCTCCTGTGAAGAACAATCATAAATTAGTGTCTTGTATAAGTATATATGTGATATAAAATTGTGAATTTCTTGAAATGAGTTCTTCACACAGCTTAGTGAGGATGCATTGAAATAACTGTTAAAAGTTATATATATATATATATATATATATATATATATATATATATATATATATATATATATATATATATATATATTACATTTTGGAGAAAAAAAATGACACCAAAGACTATTTTTAATGCATGATAACAAAAAAAATGCAGGTCATCTTATACAGGGGTATGCTAAAAGCATAATCTATCATAGGTCCCCAACTGGCCAAATTTTAAAACCAAATGAAAGGCTCAAGCTGCAGTGATCAAACTAAGTCAAACAAATTTAGGACCATGCTATATAAAGCACCATTATATATTGGGCCATGGCATAGTGAGGAGAATTATATGTAGGACCATGGTGTAGTGAGTGTCATTATATGTAGGACAATGGTATATTGAGCGTCATTATATGTAGGGCCATGTTATACTGAGGGCATTATTAGTAGGGCCATGGTATACTAAGGGACATTATATGTAGGAAAATTTTATAGTGAGGGGCATTATATCTAGGGCCATGGTATATTGAGTGCCATTAAATCTAGCACCTAGTAAAATGAGTGTCATTATATGCAGGGCCATGGTATACTGAAGGGCATTATATGTTGGACCATGGTATACTGTGGGGCATTATATGTAGGACCATAGTATATTGAAGGGTGTTATATGTAGGAGTATGGTATACTAAAAGAAATTATATGTAGGACCATGTTATATTGAGGGGCATTATATGTAGGGCAATGTTATAGTGAGGGGGATTATATCAAGGTCCATGTTATATTGAGTATCATTATATGTAGGGTCATGGTATATTGAGTGTCATATGTAGGACCATGGTATATTGAGTGTCATTATATGTAGGGCCATGGTATACTGGGGGGGGCATTATCTGTAGGGCCATAGTATACTGAGGGGCATTTTTTGTAGGGCCATGGTAAGCTGAGGAGCATTATTTGTAAGACCATTGTATACTAAGGGGCAAACAAAGGGCCTTATATGTAGGTCCATGGTATACTGAGGGGTATTATATGTCTGGTCATGTTAACCTGAGGCATTATATGTTGGGCCATGGTAAAAAAAACAGGCATTACATACTGGGCCATGGTATATTGAAGGGCATTATATTTAGGACCATGGTATACTAAGGAGCATTATATGTAGGACCATAGTATACAAATGGCCTTATATTTAAAGTCATGGTTTACTTAGGGGCATTATATGTATGGTCATGTTAACCTGAGGCATTATATGTTAGGTCATGGTATAAAGACAGGCATTATATACTGGGTCATGGTATATTGAAAGGCATTCTATTTAGGACCATGGTATACTAAGGGGCATTATTTGGATGGCCATGGTATATTGAGGGGCATTATATATAGGGCCATAGTGTACTGAGTGGTATTATATGTATGGTCATGGTATTCTGAGGCACTGTATATCAGGCCATGACATACTGCGTGCCAGTTTATGTAGGGCCATGGTATACGGAAGCAAATTGTTATGTAAGATCATGGTATATGAGGGGCATTATATGTAGGGCCATGATAGATTGTGGGGCATTGTATGTAGGGCCAATATAAGTCAGTATTAACTTTGCAATATAAAGTCAGTATTAACTTTGCAATATAAAGTCAGTATTAACTTTCCAATAAAAAGTCAGTATTAACTTTTCAATATAAAGTCAGTATTAACTTTGCAATATAAAGTCAGTATTAACTTTGCAACATAAAGTCAGTATTAACTTTGCAATACAAAGTCAGTAATCCAGTATTAACTATTTAAAATCCTAACTATTGCTAAATGTTTCTCTGAAATACTTTGCATTTCTCTAAATATATATAACACAAGTTATAATGTTCACACAAAAACAGCCATGAGATAACAGCATGAATATGGCAGCTGTATTCTGCATTCTGAGTACTGTTGATCATGCAGCTAGCTAATTTAACAAGCACAGTAATTTTCAATAAATTTGTATTCATGCTAAAATTTTCAGTCATTTGAGGATGGTATTGTCTACTCAGTTGAACTGAATTGTAAGAGTTATTTCCCTTTACCACTCTTAAAAACCCTTCCAATTGACTGAAGTCAATCTAAAGCATCAAATACATCATATGCAAATTCATTGTATCTAGTCATCTGATACTGACCCCTAGGAGGCACATGCACCAAAAATATGTGTAGAAAGCCAGTCTGAAATTCTAACCTTCAAGCTGGTGCTTTTTCTAATGAATATGTTTTAAGGGTTTCACATTTGTTACTTTTCTATTTATGTTTCAAATTTTACAGCATTTTGACATCTTTACCTTTTATATTTTACCTTTTTGCACTTCATGTTCGTATTTATTTGGAAGGGTTTATGTTCCAAAATTTTTGTGCAATCTATATTTACCTCTTTTTAAGTTCACCTTAAGTTGGTACCAAAATGTGAACTATTGTGCTGTAAAAGCATATGCTGTTTTAAAGGCCATCCACCCGCACATATTGTTTTATGCTGAATTCTACTCCTTTTGAAAAAAAAAAAATCCTTAAAAAAGATTATATCAAACATGTAATTTTTACATGTTTTATCCTAACATTACATAGAATAGTGGGAACCAGTCCACTGGAGACCAGAAATGTTATACTGGTGCAATGACGTGTGGCTGAGTAATTGGCATAAAAAGACAAACACTGTATACACAACCAAGCTGTTAATTGATTACCTTACTGATGTAATCAGAAGAGTTTATGGCCAAATGCAAAATATTTTATGAGGTGTTATAAGTACTAAAGGGACCCAAGTTGGTCCCTGATGATCTTCGAGCCTATGAATAAAAATTGGCCTACCCTTGGCAGAGGTAAGATAAAAGGGAGAGACTAACCATAACTTTTTTAATGCAGAAACAGGAGTTAGTATTTTGAGTTTTTGTACGGTTTAAATGTTATTGTGTTGTTCAATGTATTTCACCCAAAGAGGAGCCTCAAAAACCCAACCACAGGAAAACGGATGTTTAAACTTCTTTGCAGGCTGTATATGGTTGTTGTTATTGCCACTTCTAATACTGATGCATGGTGTACAGGCTCCATTCTTTGCAAAATACAAAGTGATTCAAGGGAAATCTAGACCTGAACACTACTGAGAGCCTGTTAAGTGTGAAACTTAATAATCACAAGGAATGTCATTACTTGTTGCCAGTGATCTTGTGAAGAAAACTAAATATGCTTGCGGATTTTAAAAAAATCTTTACAGAAAATTGAGATATACTCAACTCTTCCTTTTTTATTGGGTTGACAATACACTGACTGATATTCATTGATTATTATTGTAACACTTACCTTTAGAATCTGATTCATGTTCAAACTTGCTGTTTTATTATATAATGAAAGAATACATATTATATAAAAAATTCCACTCTTTTTTTTTGTCAGCCTCCTTAAAATGCATAAGATTTATATCAATAGAAAATCTACTGGTTTAGAAGTCAATTTACTGATCAAAATTTTTAAATCAACTGGTTTGATGTCCTGGTTCTGTCACTTGTACATAAAATACTACTACCTACATTTTTATATTTTTATCAGCCCTGCATACCACTATATAAAATAAATTCCAACCTATATCAGTATATCTATGCATTGTAAGTCACCTTACCAGTGGTCATAGAGAGCTCCAAATGTTGTCAGGGAGTATATTATGTAAAGTATGCAGGCAGCCATAAATAACACTGGAAAAACCTGCAAATATATAAATAGATAAACAAGAGACATGTTTTTTGTCAAAGCTTACCTTTTACATAGCTAAGCAAACAACTTTATATTGAGGTTAACTGAGAGTTTGGACAGACATACAAAAATGAATGCATGAACATGGCTTCTAAAGTGATCACTATGTTCAGCTTCCGACAAGGAAAGCTCGAAAATTAATAGAAATATTACATTTGCTCAGTAATAATGTATACACAATTGTAAACAGCATAGACTCAGGCTTTCAGCTGTATATAGTGCCATTTACAGCTCAGAGTCAAGCCTCTAAACAGTATAGACACTATGCAATTTCATAGCATGCCAGTAACAGCTCGTGGTCCACACTGTAAACAGTATACACACAACCTATCAATTTTAAAGCATGCTAGTTACAGCTCATGGTTCACACTACAAAAAGTATAGACACAACCTATCAATTTCGCAGCATGCCAGTTAAAGCTCATTGTTCACACTACAAAAAGTATAGACACAACCTATCATATTCATAGCATGCCAATTAGAGCTCATGGTTCACACAATAAAACGTATAGACACAACCTATCAATTTCATAGCATACCAGTTATAGCTCATGGTTCACACAATAAAACGTATAGACACAACCTATCAATTTCATATCATGCCAGTTAGAGCTCATGGTTCACACTATAAAACGTATAGACACAACCTATCAATTTCATAGCATACCAGTTATAGCTCATGGTTCACCCTACAAAAAGTATAGACACAACCTATCAATTTCATAGCATGCCAGTTACAGCTCTTAGTCCACAATGTAAACAGCAAAGACAAAGCTTTCCCAGTGCATAGTGTGCTAGTTAAAAATTAGGGTTTACTCTGTAAACAGACATATCCTTCCAATTACTGTGTGTGCCAGTCACAGATTAAGGTCTACACTGTAAACAGCAGAAGCCCAAACTTCCACTCAAGTAACATGCCAGTTCCAAATGAGGGTCTACACAGTACACAGCACAGGATCTACAATGTCAACAGCACAGGACCTACAATGTAAACAGCACTGACCTAGCCTTCCAGTTGTATAGCATGCCAATTACAGCCCTACACAGCACACACCCAGCCTTCCAATTACATACTGTGCAAGTTACAGCTCAGACTTCCAATTACAATTATGTACCAGTTAAAGCTCAGACTTCCAATTACAATTACATAGTGTACCAGATACAGCTCAGACTTCCAATTACAATTACATTGTGTACCAGTTAAAGCTCAGACTTCCAATTACAATTACATACTGTACCAGTTACAGCTCAGACTTCCAATTACAATTACATAGTGTACCAGTTACAGCTCAGACTTCCAATTACATAGTGTAACAGTTACAGCTCAGACTTCTAATTACATAGTGTACTAGTTACAGTTCTGACTTTAAATCACATAGTATGCCAGTTAGAGCTCAGACTTTGAATCACATAGTGTGCCAGGTACAGCTCAGACTTCAAATCATATAGTCTGCCAGTTATAGCTCAGACTTCAAATTAAACAGTATGCCAGTTACAGTTTGGGGTCTACACTGTTCAAGGCTGATTGTATTGAGTACATTGTATATACAGCTGATTATTTTACAAAATGAATGACAACTGACCCCAGAAGATAAAGCTTTTAGATGACCCTAGAAGTTAACTGGCAACTATAAAAAAAAAAAGCTTTTGCTAAATTAATTTAATTAAATACCTGACTAGACTGTCATTGTAATAAAAGCACAACCAAAAGCACAACAACAATCTATACACATCCAAAGTCATGGAACTGGATGACACCATTCTCACCATCAGCCAAAAATAAAACGTGTACAAAAATAACAGAGATAATACATTAGCTTCATAATAATGAATCATATATGTATCAAAGCATGGGGAAAGGTTCTTTTATTTCTTGGAAGTCTGACAAAATATAATTCACTTTAGCACTCATGAAATATACAGCTGTACTGTACACATAAGTGCGAATTATTGACAAAATAATATTCCTATTTTTATCCTTCCTTATATTTTCACATGGCTATGTTACTCATTAAAATATCACTAGTACCATAAGATGAAATGTATCTAGTATTAACTCAGGGAAAAAAAAATACAAAATATCCTCTGTGTATTTTTGAGTTGTACATTCACAAGGAACACCACAACTGGAATGGCTTCCACTAAGATTTAAAAGACTACCTGTGTGTTCTTGGCAAGTTCCTGATAGCCAAAAACAAGAACTGCAAAGTGTGTCCATACATAGATATTGGCCCACAAAGGTAGTTGTCTATCATATTTCTCCACTGGAAGATTTACCTGAAATTGAAAAATAAATAGAGAGAGTACCAAAGTATGTACATTCACTTTATTCAAACGCATACACTTGGCTCATCCTTCACACAAACACTGTCTGTACTACTGACCATTTACAGCTAGGATGACAGGGAATCAAGGGCAAGAAAGCAATGATCACAAAAAGATTCCAACTCAGAACCCAATTATACTTTATCAAGCATTCACAATTCTGCTTGATGTTAGAATAAGCAGTAAAGAATACCCATGATACAACAGTGTCTTTCATGGAGAAAGGAATCTATAAAGAGCCTGAACTGGAACAAAAATGCCTTCTGAATTTGAACTCTTATCTGAGACCATTTACCTCATGAAGACCATCTTAAATTTGAAGTCTTTGTTTATCTGGGTTCCAACAACACTGATATTTTGTTGCTGAGCCCCTCTGTCTTCCAGGAATCTCATGCAAATGTAAAGCTTTGATGTTCAAATGTAGATCCCGAATTCGAAAATGCTAAACTCAAGCAGCCCAAATGAAGGAACATATATATCTGTTTGGTGTGCCTCTCTACTTTCCAGACTGTCTAAATGTTTGCCCAAAGTTTTCACTGAATCATGAAGAGTTAGTAACATGGCCCTTGACCTTTAACTTAAACCCATGAATTTGATCCAAAAATCACATTCAACTGACTGTTGACCTTAAATAAATTACCTATGGATGATCTTCTTTATTAACCAATCTGGATCTACCTAGGGATCACTCTAGCCCAGGGGTCTCAAACACGCGGCCTGCTGGCCTCATGCGGCCTGCCAAGGCATATCCTATGGCCCGCAAAATGATTGGCATCACAAGGTGTCATGAAAGATAACAAAGGTGGTGCAGCCCTTGGGCCATTGAAAATGCCCTCATGCAGCCCTCAGGGTGGTTTGAGTTTGAGACCCCTGCTCTAGCCATTAACAGCATGTTGCTAAATTACTTCTAGTACTAAATGAGACCTGGAGATGTTGATTTCCAACATCTGGGTGCTTACCTCAGGCAAATCCTCCTTTAGCCCCAATCTGGGTTTCCCCGGAACCCATCCAGGCCCCTTGATGAACACTGATATCTTGTTGTTCCATCCCTCTATTTTCCAAGCTGTTTTCAAAATGTAGATCAAATGATGGAACTGGAAAAATGTATAACATAAATTTTAAGCAATGTTCTGAATAAACCCTAAAAAGAGGTCACAATTACTCACTTTTAGTGAGTGACAGACAAGTCCTTCATCCAAATTAAGATGCACCCTGACTACAGATATGGTCTCAAAAAAACAGTATTGAAATAAATGTAAAAAAAAACATCCATGTAAATGGAGGATGAATTGAACAGATACAGTCTTGCGAGCAGACAACATTAATTCTTCATCCTACTAACTTCAATGTAGGAAAAGTCTGCATGCCGTTAAAGTACTGTACCTGTGCATAAAGTAGTTTCCAGGAATGTAATGGATGAACCAGTCCATACATTATATTACTGTACCTGTGCATAAAGTGGTTCCCAGGAATGTAATAGATGAACCAGTCCATACATCATATTACTGTAACTATGCATAATGTAGTCCAGGATTGTAATGGATGAACCAGTCAGTACATGATATTACTGTACCTGTGCATAAAGTGGTTCCCAGGAATGTAATAGATGAACCAGTCCATACATTATATTACTGTAACTATGCATAATGTAGTCCAGGATTGTAATGGATGAACCAGTCAGTACATTATATTACTGTACCTGTTCATAAAGTGGTTCCCAGGAATTTAATGGATGAACCAGTTCACACATCATATTACTGTACCTGTGTATAAAGTAGTTTCCTGGATTGTAATGGATGAACAAGTCCATACGTTATATTACTGTACCTGTGCATAAAGTGGTTCCCAGGACTGTAATGGATGAACAAGTCCATACACCACCTGCTTTTCTTCTGCCTGGAAAGTTCCTGGATAATAAAAAATAAATCATAATGTAAAACCTTCTAATAATGAGAGACACATGCTGCATGGTTTTAAAAGAAAATTGTTGAAAGGATTATCTATTTTAGTAGTGGTGTCAATAATTCAAGGTAGATTTGTGTCATTTGTAAAACAATTGAGAGGTTTCTTGTCACAATACTTTCTGTCAAGTTTGGTCAAAATCGACCCATCAGTTTTGCTGAAGTTATATCTTTTTTAGAGGTTTTACTATTTTTAGCAACTGTGGCTTCTCTAATTAGTAACAGCAGCCATATCTGAAGGCATATCTACATCATTTGTATAAATTTTGAAGATCTTCTTCCTGCCAGGTTACTTTTCCTCAAATGTGATTAAAACCGGTTCAGCAGATTTTCTTTAGTCGTTTAATGGGTTTCCACCATATTTTAGTAATGGTTGCCATATCTGATGATGGATGGGCATAAGTTGTAAAAATCAGAAAGTGCTTTAAATTGCCAGGAAGCTCAGTGCCAAATTTGGTCAAAATTCATCCAGTGTTTTGTTTTTTGGAAGAAATTATTGATGGACGCATAATGCATGATGCATGACACATGACAGATACAGGGCTTTGCCATAAGCTTAATTGTCCTTTAGCCAGGTAAGCTAAATCCACCAAATGTATAATTATTTTGAGAGTCCAATACAGTTGAAGAAACAAATAAGTAAATAATATACAAATAAATAAATGACACAGGATATCCTTTTACCAAATATTCTGTCAAATATAATGAGGGTGCCACCATAGTTTTTGTCGATGCAGTATGGGTTGCGTCCATGATGGACTCGATGATGACTAGGCGTATTCAAAATCCACTCTAGCGGTCCAAGGTTTCGCACAATCTGAAACAAAGTTTTAATAAGGTAAAACATATCAATATGCTAAGTTATGGACATCCTTAACATCTTTGCTGTTCTCCAACTGACTTAAAAAAATTATTGCAATTGACATTCTTTCTATTTTTATTGCATATACCAGGATGACAAATTTTCCATCTTGTTTAAAAGTCATGCAATAGGCGATGATAATCACACCAACCTAACTGCCACTAAAGCTTCTCGATCAAGTGACAGCAGAAACAATATTTTTTAATGTAGCCTTGTGTTTACAATCATGAGGTCAATATTGAAATACTGTAATGAACATAATGGGTAAAAAGAACCATTTTACAGCATGTCCTGAGTAAAGCTTCTTGCAACTTCAATATAATGTAACATTTTACAAGAGGTTTTAAGGCTTCAATAAAATGAAGCAGTTTACAGCTGGTTTCATGGCTTCAATACCCAAACCAGTTTACATGTTTTACTGCTTATAATATAATGAACCATTTTACAGCAGGTTTATGGCTTCAATAAAATGAGCAACAAAGATTTGTGACTTTAAAGTGTTACGAATATGTAATTAAATTGCTTGTGTGTTAGTTTTAAATTTTTTTATTTTATTTTTGTTTCATTACATTTTATTGTAATGATTATTTTCACCGGATTTGATATTTTTGAAAAAATATCAGTCTGATTAGAACGTAAAAGGTATTACTTCAGCACTATTTTTAGCTCACCCTGGTTCATAGATCTTGTAAACACTAAGTGGAAATGATTGGCTATTAACAAGGTCATTTTCGGCCCACATGTTAGCTAAACTGTAAACAGCTTTTCTTTTTTTATATATTTCTAGTTTGAGAATTTGATTCTTAGATAGGGCTATTCTAGCTATGTGCTAATTGTCATTTTTTTTATTGTGCTGTTCAAATTAGAAATCACGTAGCCTGTCACGTGAGCCACCATGTGATCTAAAATCGAGGCTTAAAACAGCCAATTGTTAGCAGATTAGGAGAGTCGTATTCTTACACCTTGAAGGAACAAAGTGTTTCAATTGTTGATGTTAGATTGTTTTGAAGTTCATCTATTTTTTGGAATTTAATAATTTATTCTCTAGAAAACTAAACAAGTGTACCTTTTTATAAAAAGTTCTGGGACAAAGAAATTCAGTGGAAATTTATTGTGGAATTCTAAATGGAAACATTATAAACTGTGATTCAATCGAGAATCTGTTGCCATAAGTACAACGACTTCATCTGACATCATTGCCTCCATATTGGAATTTCATCGAGATTCAAACCTGGATTCAATTAGAACTGTTTCGTGATAGGACTTATATTTTTCAATCTTAGGATTAAATTTTGGATTATATTCACAAACCGTAAGTCCTATTTCCAATTTTTACATCGTTTACTAGGGAAATAAATTATTTTGTTAAAATATACAAAGCCTGTTGGCTTCACTCTTTTCTTTTGTTACTTTTGTACGAGCCTACACGTAACAAAAGCTGTTGGCAGTAAATAATTAAATGAAGAAAAACACATCAATAAATTGAATAGTTGCCTGTAGTTATGGATTGTTTAAATTAAATTTCTGACAAACTATAAAATGGTAAAAGGTTGGTGTAGCCTTCAGACTTGTGTCATTTTTTTCACCAAAAAACATCACTATGCAATCAAATAGAGGAAATCTGTAACCTTGTTCACAGGACTTATTCACTTTCAGGACACATTTATTTCCTAGGCAAAATTAAGAAAATATTCTGTCCTGGATTTTGATATTTCTATTACATGAATCAGCAAACTTTGTACAAGTTTTGCTTATCAAATCTGCAATAAGTTTGTGTTAAACACAATGGCATCATACCTGCTAAACTACATGTAATGCAGACAACACAACCTGTTACTCTCGACCCCCTCCTTGTTCCCCCAACATGGTAGTGTTTCCAAAACACAATTTGTCATCATCTTAACAGTGAAAGAGAGACTGAGATCGAGAGAGAGAGATCCTGAGATCTTGACACCACAATATATGCTTATAACCTAATAACCTATACAAACAGTAAACAGTCATACTAAATGGTCGTGGGACCCTATCACCACATGGCAGTTTATAAAGCTGATTGCCATGGAGGTGATTAAAATGAAAGTTGGTCAGAGATAAACAGCCATCCTTGCAAAGAGCACTTAACTGAGCAACAATAGTTAGGGTTATGCTGAGTTATGAATCCATTAAGAAATCTTGACACCACAAAATATGTCCACAACCTGTACAAACAGTAAACAGCCATCCTTGCAAAAAAGAACTTAACTGAGCAAGAATAGTTAGGGTCATGTTGAGTTATGAATCCATTTAGAGATCTTGACACCACAATATCTGCCCATAACCTGTACAAACAGCAAACAGTCACACTAAATGGTCATGGAACTCTATTGCTACATGGCAGTTTATAAAGCTGATTGTCATGGAGATGTTTAAAATTTAAGTAGGTCAGAGATAAACAACACCCTTGCACAGAGTACTTAACTGACTGACAGTAGTTAGGGTCATGCTGAGTTATGAATCCACTAAGAGATCTTGACACCACAATATCTTCCCATAACCTGTACAAACAGTACACAGTCATGCTAAATGGTCATGGAAAACTATCACTACATTGCAGTTTATAAAGCTGATTGTTATGGAGGTGAAAGTAGGTCAGAGATAAACAGCAAAAAGAACTTAACTGAGCAAGAATAGTTAGGGTCATGTTGAGTTATGAATTCATTAAGATTTGTAATGCAGCTGTGTTTAATGGAAGGATGAGCCACTGACAAAGCAAGCAAACATCATATTGAGATTAGTTACTCTTGAGTGTTTGACATCCATCAACTTAGAAACACCACCAGCACTAGGACTAATGCTCAATCCCAAGTGTAATGAACATGTTTAAACTGTTATGAGTCTATGCTCTTAAAATAAGTAACAGAAAAGAGTGAAGACAACAAGCTTTGTAAAATTTAACAAATAATTTATTTCCTAGAATACAAAGTGAAAAATAGAAGAAAAGAACTTTTGGTATTGCGAATTAAATCCAAAAATAATTGAAGACTTAAAGACACAAGTCCTAGTAATAAAAATTCCTGAATGAAAGTCAGTTCAAGTCCCAAAGAGATCCAAAATTGAAGGCAATGATATATCTGTTATGATCTGCAAAGTGCTGATGTGTCAACAGTCTCTTGTTGAATCACAGAAATATTATTCCAGGTTTGAATTCAGTATAAATTCCAGTGAATGTCTTTATCCAAGAATTTTATCAGAGCACATTTGTATTTCCAGAATAAATAATCACTTGAATTCAATAATTTGAAGAAAATAAATTTCAGCCCAAACTGGTCACAACAACTGGTAAAATCCTCACAGTCACAAAATAATATAGTTCTCTGCTTGACCTCAGGTCATAATTAGCATTTTCTATAAACAACCATTACCTAATGGAAAATAACCTTATAGAATAATCTAATGAGCCTTGTTTATCTAGAACAAAATAGCCTATACAATTCACTTAATAGGAATTTCCAAAACCCTGACCCTGATCAACATATTTAAGCCTTCTTGTTTACCTGAATAATAATTCTATTAATAAGCTCATACACATAGAGAATAATGAAGCTATTATTAGTTGTTTACATAAACGAAAGTTTAAAAAAATAATAAAAATGTCAATCAGGTCATGCAGAAATGAACTCAGCTTTGGACAAGGTCAAGTCCAGCAAACAATGTTACATTACAATAATATGTAATGAAATAAAAAAAATTAAAATTAACAGACAAACAATTAAATTAAATATACATAACAAAACATTCTAACTCATGCCGCCATTGCATGCTTCAATCTCCCTCGCAACAATGCTGATACAAAAAGATCATATTTTATGCTGAGAAAAATTCAAAAAGGTCTTTGTCCAAATACGAACAACATGATGCCCAGCCTCTGGTCAGTGCAAGAATGCTCTCTAATGTCACATGCATCACTTTCAAAATTACACTTAACTACTCAGTGCAGTCAAGACAGAATCGAGTGAAGATGGTATTCCACTGTTCAGTGGATTTTAAAGACAGAAACTTGGTGAAGGGATCTTCTTGATATTTTTTAATTTAATATCTGTGTTGTTGTATGTGCATGTGCTATTTAATTTTTATAGCTGGGATTTTTTGGCCTTAGAAAGCTTAATAATTCTTGCTCTAATTTAGAGGAATATAGAACCAAATATGTCCATTACATTAGTTTAAAAAAAATACATTATTTGAGGTCAAAAGAATATCCTGATTTGAAAGAAAATCCCCTGAAATTTAAATGGTTGGTTACTAAGTTTGCCAACTATTTTCAATTTTAAAATATTTAATGCTGCAGAGAAAAATATTTTATTTTGCTTTTATTCAAATCTTCATTTTCTACAGGCTGATACATCTATAGATAACTTTGCTCTCAATTATACAATGTCACTTACTCAGGCTGCATGCATTGACTCTATCTGGGATATCAAGACACTGAGTCTCAATAAACCCCTCAACAGCTGCTAAGAGATTGGAAGGTATGAGACATGATTTTTATTTTAATTTTTCAAAAACTGATATCATTCAAAATATCTCTGAATGTTTTTTAAAAATCAGAATATAAGAAATAGATTAAATACCATCTCATCCAGGCAAACTCACATTGATACTTACATAAAATCTTGTCAAGAAAATCACATTACCTATAATACCTTTTGAGAAACCTCTGCCATCTTTAAAACCTTCAAAATAGTTAATACTGACCAATCTTCAACTTATTTCAGTGTGAATAATTTCTGAATGTAAACAAGTCTGAGTAATCTCCTAAATTAAAGGTGTAAGTTTTTTTGTATGATAATTTAAAATAGAAGAATATACCTTGGTCAATAATAATTTAAAGATGATTTAGTTGAATAGAAGATATTTAATTAAAAGGTACAAAACATGGGGGCACTAGGAAAGAAAATCTGAACACATATCATACAAACCAACACACACAAGACCTTTATGAATTAGTATTTCTTTCCTTTCTGTGTGACACAGTATTCCTATGTGAGTAAGCCCTGTGGGACATATCTATCCTATATGAGTTTGTATGATAAGTTAGACACTAATGCATAGTAAGTATGCATCATTTCAGATAATTAGAATGTTAAACAGACAAATGTAACCACTATAAAAGCAATCTACAGTTCAGTTCCAACTATGCAACATGAACTTTATGTATTGATATACACACACACACACATACACACAGACAGACAGACAGATATATATATATACATATATATATATATATATATATATATATATATATATATATACGGACAGACAGACAGACACATCCATCCATATATACCAGAAAGCTGCTCTCAGTTTGAAGAAATAACTGTTTCCACTTGAAAATAAAACAAAATAACTCATCATTTACCCTAGTATGGGATAGGGAAGTTCCACACGCGTATAATGGACTCTTTATACTGAAGGACTGGGTGGAGGGGCTTAGATACCATTAGTCAGTCACTTTCGGAAACTGACACACAAGTCAGATAGTTGAAATTTGGGATTGATTGGCCGAAAATACATACTTCAGTGTGGATCCAAAATTGGTAGAGAAGATTGAATTGCTGGTGGACCAGAAAAACTGAGGGTGGAAGCATAAGGGTTAGAGGAAGATAAAACATCTGAAACAAAAGAAAAAAAAACACTGTAATCACTTTTGAGAATTTGATAAATTCTGCAAAATTAAATTTACATCATATGAAATGTTAGTTATACACAGTGAAATACTAAAAGAACTAAAATTAAATAGCATCTTAATTACAAACAATTATCATTTTTTGTTTCACTTATTTTTGTGGATGGCATATTTTGAGGTTGCTATATTTTTTGATAGAAATACTGGTAGATGCTTCATAAAAAAGTATTTTTTATGTAAATAAAATTATGATGATGTATCCAAACTCCAAGATTAAAAGTGATTTTAAAATACACGCTTTTCAAATTTACATCACACTAAAGAATATACTTGTTTTATCTTAATTAATACACACTTTTACAAATTAATTTTCACATATTGATCAGTATCGCCCTGTTTCTTTCATGAAAACACAATTCTGTCCATCTCCACATGTATACATATATTTAAACATGTAATTATATGATGCTTAGGCACCTTATTTTTGCATCTGGTTTACATTCAAGACTGCAATGACAGAATAAATGGACACTCTGCTCAACTTAATATGGCATCCATTTAAAAGTGACTATCATGTTTATAGGATCATAGGATGGAAGATTATTAATTATACTTTCTTTACTATCTTAAATGCCTGTCCTAGGAAGGGAGTCATAAAGGAACGTTTCAACATATAAATAAAAAAGTAAAAAAATAAATGTAAAAATTGGGATGCCCAAGTTTAAAAGAAAGTTTCAACAAAAAACTAAAAAAAAGTATTTAAAAAGAATGTAATAATGGGATACTGCAAGTTTCAAACTCATTATCTCTTATTTGGCAGCCAGGAGTCATAAAAGATAGTTTCAACATAAAAGTTTTTTAAAAAAGTATTAAAAAAATATTTTTAAAATTAGGATGCATGAGTTTAAAAGAAAGTTGAACATGAAATAAGTAAAAAGGAAAAAATTTGGGATGTCTCAAGTTTCGAATGTGCGACCTCATGTTTGGCAGATGAGAGTCATAAAAGAAAGTTTCAACATAAAAATAAACAAAATTAACAATAAATATTAAAAAAATTAGGATGTGGGAAGTTTAAAAGAAAGTTTCAACACAAAAATAAAAACATGTGCAAAAAAAAATTTCAAAAATCAAACTCATGACCCCTTGTTTGGCAGCCAGGAGTCATAACAGAAAGTTTCAACATAAAAGTTTTTAAAAAAGCATTTAAAAAATTTTTTAAAAATTGAGATGCACAAGTTTAGAAGAAAGTTTCAACATAAATATAAAAAAAATATTTAAAAAACATTGCAATGCCCTGACTTTCAATCTCATGATCTCTTGTTTGGCAAGCACGAAAAACAGAAAACAAATGGGGGTGTTTATATATAAGAATTTTAACACTACATGTTTAACTGTCACTCATGTTTTGTCTGACACCATCATCTTCATTTTGATACAAAATGCTTGGAATATTATTTTGATTCATTCATTTTATTTGTTTGTTATCATATCTTCTGGATATTCATTGTGATACTGGGTGAGATGATATGTTATGCCTAGTGATTTCAACACTTAACAGCCAAATGTACACTTTACATAATTGTTCAGTAGTTTTAAGGTAATACATGTACAAAGATTCATTATTTGTGATTAGAGGTCTCTCAGGTCCACTTACACATTCCTGTAACATATATTTGTACAACTACACATAATTAATCTCCATTACAAGGAATTTTAGTAAAACTAGTACAGTAAAACCTGTTTTGAAAGACCACTGCTATGTGAGGCCATCTGTCTTGAGAGATGATATTCTCAATGCACAAATTGATTGATGATATAGCATTGTGACCTGTTACAAGAGACCACCTGTCTTCAGAGACCATAATTTTCTGGCACATGAAGTGGTCTTTCAAGACAGGTTCTACTGCATTTGTTTATGCTACAGTTGGGTTAACACAACAGAATACATGTAGTATGTAATGGACTAAGTGATAAACAGGTCTTAATGCTGAAGATGGTTTAAATTTGTGAAAATCCTGCTGTCATAAAACTTGTTTGATTAACAGCATCACCTGATTGAATGTTGCACAGTATAACCTGCCTTGAAAGACCACCTCTTGTGCCAAAAAGGTATGGTCTCTGAAGACAGGTGGTCTCTCATAACAGGTCACAATGCTATATAATCAATAAATTTGTGCATTGAGAATGTGGTCTCTCAAGACAGTTGGTCTCATAATAGCAATGGTCTTTCAATACAGGTTTTACTGTATGGTGATATTCTGGATCTATGCAAGAATGTACTATTATGCATTAATATCATAAAACATACAGTTTTAGAAAGAAAGAAAAATATTTGACATCATAATATTTTCAGCTTAAGTTTTTACCCATAATAAATAGGCAGCATATTTAAGGATTTCTACAAACACAAAACAAGATAAAATGAGGCAAATATGACCAACCCCTAAGAAAAAATTAGCCCTTGATGACCATTTGGTAATTATTACAAGGTCTTTCAAATTTATCTTTGGGACAGACTTACATTCTGCAAAAGAAATGTTAGTGTTAAATTGGCAATGAAACTGGAGAAATACTGACTGGTTTACACATATCATACAGTATAAACCATATCTTATACTGATACATTGAAACTGGTCTCAACTTCTAGGCTTACTGATTCAACACAGAAAAATCCTTTGAAACATAAAAATTCACCTGCAAAAGCAACATCTGAATGATCTAATTCTAAATACCAACTAACTTTGAAGTCATAATACTGTATTTGGCAAGACAGACTATACTGTATTTGGCAAGACAGACTATACTGTATTTGGCAAGACAGACTATAAAGATTGGTCCATTTTATTATCTAGAGCTATTTTTGCTGTAAGAAGAAACCCCTTAAAGAACCTTTTTTCTCTTGGAATTGAAAAAAATGCAAAGTCTTACAAAGTTCTTGAACTTGATTCTGACATAAAGTAAACATATATCACTGATCTTGTTGTAGATAAATGCCATTTCAAATTATTGTATACTTTGCTGTTCATTTCAGCTTCTATCTCTGATTAAGTTATATTTCATATACAGTATTTCATTGTTTTCATGTTTTATATAAAGGATTGTTTCTACTTAAGATGCAAGATTTAACTTCTGGATTTAAAAAAATAGTGCTACTGTACATGCTGCTGATATCTACAGGTATTTTATAATGCTACTGTATATATTGCTGATATCTACAGGTATTGTATAATGCTACTTTATATGTTGCTGATATCTACAGGTATTTTATAATGCTAATGTATATATTGCTGATATCTACAGGTATTTTATAATGCTACTTTATATGTTGCTGATATTTACAGGTATTTTATAATGCTACTGTATATATTGCTGATATCTACAGGTATTTTATAATGCTACTTTATATGTTGCTGATATTTACAGGTATTTTATAATGCTACTGTACATGCTGCTGATATCTACAGGTATTTTACAATGCTACTTTATATGTTACTGATATATACAGGTATTTTATAATGCTACTGTATATATTACTGATATCTACTGGTATTGTATAATGTTACTGTATATATTACTGATATCTACAGGTATTTTATAAAGCTACTGTATATTTTGTTGATACTTTTAGGTATTTTATAATGCTACTGTATATATTGCTGATATCTACAGGTATTTTATAAAGCTACTGCATATATTGCTGATATCTATAGGTATTTTATAATGCTACTGTACATGTTATTGATACTTACAGGTATTTTATAATGCTACTGTTTATGTTGCTGATATCTACAGGTATTTTATAATTTTACTGTATATATTGCTGATACAGGTATTTTATAATGCTACTGTATATATTGCTGATATCTACAGGTATTTTATAAAGCTACTGTATATATTGCTGATATCTACAGGTATTTTATAATGCTACTGTATGTGTTGCTGATACCTACAGGCATTTTATAATTGTACTGTACATGTTGTTGATACTTACAGATATTTTATAATGCTACTGTTTATGTTGCTGATATCTACAGGTATTTTAAAATTTTACTGTATATATTGCTGATATTTACAGGTATTTTATAATGCTACTGTATATATTGCTGATATCTACAGGTATTTTATAAAGCTACTGTATATGTTGCTGACACTTACAGGTATTTTATAAAGCTACTGTATACGTTGCTGATACTTACAGGTATTTTATAATGCTACTGTTTATGTTGCTGATATCTACAGGTATTTTATAATTTTACTGTATATATATTGCTGATATTTACAGGTATTTTACAATGCTACTGTCTATGTTGCTGATACAGGTATTTCATAAAGCTACTGTATATGTTGCTGAAATCTACACATATTTTATAATGCTAATATATATATATATATATATATATATATATTGTTGATATCTACAGGTATTTTATAATGCTACTGTTCATGTTGCTGATATCTATGTGTACTTTATAATGCTACTGTTTATGTTGCTGATATCTACAGGTATTTTATAATGCTACTGTTTATGTTGCTGGTATCTACAGGTATTTTATAATGCTACTGTTCATGTTGCTGATATCTATGTGTATTTTATAATGCTACTGTTTATGTTGCTGATATCTACAGGTATTTTATAATGCTACTGTTTATGTTGCTGGTATCTACAGGTATTTTATAAAGCTACTATGTAAGTTGCTGATATCTAAGGGTATTTTAAAATGCTACTGTACATGTTGCTGACATAGACAAGTATTATATAATTTTATTGTATATATTGCTGATATCTACAGGTATTTTTAAAGTTTTCAAAAACAGAAAACTGTCTGCACAGTGTGTTCATTAGATGTTTTGTTTTCCTCATTTTGAGTTTGCTTATTTCTGACCATCTATTGCTCCAAGATATTAATATCACTGATTTCACATAATTACTCATAATCATTCAGGATGCTGATCTGACATAATTACTCATAGTCATTCACGATGCTGATTTGACATAATTATTCATAATCATTCAGGATGCTGATTTGACAATTATTTATAATCATTCAGGATGCTGATTTGACAATTATTTATAATCATTCAGGATGCTGATTTGACATAATTATTTATAATCATTCAGGATGCTGATTTGACATAATTACTTATAATCATTCATGATGCTGATTTGACATAATTACTCATGATCATTTAGGATGCTGATTTGACATAGTTACTTATGATCATTTAGGATGCTGATTTGACATAATTACTTAGACATAATTTCTTATGATCATTTAGGATGCTGATCTGACATAATTACTTATGATCATTTAGGATGCTGATTTGACATAATTAGATCATTTAGGATGCTGATTTGACATAATCAGGAACATTTAAGATGCTGATTTGACATAATTACTTATGATCATTCAGGAAGCTGATCAAGAATACACTGGCTGGTTAAGAATAAGGAAGACTGATGCTTGAATGTTTGAGGCACTGTACTTTTAAGATTTATAACTTGACTTTTTCATGTTAGAAATCCAGAAAAGTACACATTTTCTTAAAGGTGATGGAATGGAAAATATAGTAAATCATAATTCTGTTTTCTTTATCTCAACTGAAAAGAGATATTTAACATCTGAATTATGCACATATGAAATTTTAATATTTTTATTGAAGATTCATTTGCTATCTAAATTTTAAAAAATGAAGTAAATTTGCAAATAATGAGTTAAGTATATGTTCCAGTGAAACCAGTAAGAGATTACTGATAAAACAATTTGTTTTCAAGGTGTAACCATTTAAGTATATAGATGAAATTAATTATTTTCAAAAGGGAAAGGCCAACAAATTTCAAACTCTTATAATTTCAGATCTAAGCCATATATATATATATATATATATATATATATATATATATATATATATATATATATATATATATATATATATATATGTATGTATACATATAACTCCCTGGGATGGTTCACTAATTTCCAAGAAATTTACAACTGAAATATCATAGCATCATTTAAAGAAGTTATTACTCTGTTTCTCAATACAAATGAATGCTTCCAAGACCTTCATAAATATGTATACTTTTATATGTATGTCTTTTAAAATGTACAGAGAATTTAGAAGCTAAGGATAATTTTTATGTTCACAATTTCTACAATTAGCCAGCCTTCTTACCCTAAGGGAGGTCTCATACAGAGTGGAGAAAATAATGGAAAGGAAGTCAGATATACAGGGGTGAAAATAATAGACAGGAAAGCCATATACTGTATTGAGTATGCAAATGTGGCTGTTAACAGGAGGTGAGTGAAATTGGAGGCTGGACGATATATGCACTGTGGATTCATTCATTTTCTTGGGTACCATTTTTGTGTACATGTATTTGCAAAACTTTAGATTTTCATCAATATTTAAAGCTGTGGCCATAACTCTAAAATGAGAAGGAAGAGATTCTATTTAAATATGCAGTCATGTCTCTAATCAGAGGACAAAATCCTACTTTGTTTAACTGGTGGGTCCTTTTACATTTGGTCACTACCTTCTGAAAACAACACAATAATAAAATACACGAAATCTGGTACTCTGGAAATGCGAATCCACAGTAACTTATGAAAATCCTAACTCTCCCCAATCAGGTAGTGCACCTCCGTAAAGCATGGGGTAACAAGCATTGCGAAATTACATGCATGCTCCAGTTGACAACTGTGAGCTAACACTCAAACTGTGTACTGCTAGCAAGGTACCTTTTGGCCTTCTGGAAACATCTCCCAGCTACCATATTTAAAGCAATCAAAAAGACTTATTATTTTTATTGTATCTTTAACTTTTCCCTCATGTGGAGATATTGCTTTCAACTTAATGCCAGAGGTCAAAAGTGCAGCAAGCTGACATGTATATAATATTGGGCTCATGTGCATTGCTGGGAGAGATAACTCACCCATGACACATATCTATGTATCATTGATTGTCTGAGGGCAGTAGAAAGATTGTAATCTTCCGAGCTATGATGGGCTTGATGCCCTGCCCACATAATATTAACCTCTGTAACAAAAAGTATTATAGCATAAACAATAAATCTGAAAATGAAAACTTATCTATTCATCCAAACTTTAGCCCATCCAACCGAAACTAATATCATCAACTTTGACAAAAGAGTTAAGATCTGTGGCTAACTTTCTAAATAGATCTCAAGCCTCCATCTTGGTCCTTTCCTTAAAATATTGCAGAAAAAACCTACCTCTTCTTGAGACAAGCTCAAGCAATGCATTGGTTATGTCAAGACTTTGGATATGGTTAGAATTCAACATTGTCGCCATCATTTTGATTGTGGCATAAGCAAGTTACATGCATTCTGGATGCTGTACCATATAAGGAAGTGATATATATTTTTAATCCCTGCCATATTCCCAAACAGTGTTGAGATCCCAAGGAAGTGTCAATGGGCATGACCCATAAAAGCAACATCATCCAATTGAAAATAATTATCTTCCCATATAAGCCTATAGAAAATTACTGTAATCTCCAATATGATAAAAAATAGAATAACATATCCGTTTTTCTTTAAAGCGTTTAATATACTTACAAACCAAAAATAAATGGTAGACTTAGTTGTCCATTATCATCACTACAGACATGTACTCACACTCACATTTACACAACCACACTGATATTAAATAAAACAAATATACAAAGTTTCTTTTAAAATCTACTGGACTATGGAATATTTCCTTAATTTGATGTTGTCTTTGTTGCTCTCAATAGTTATCTAGGGCAGTAAAAAGTAATGTAAATTATATTTCTGTTCATCCTTGCACTCATTAGAGACTGGAAGTTGTATTTCAGAATGGCTATTGTTGATACAGTGTAACCCTGCTATAGCACGCTCCATTATAACATGAATTCAAATATGACACTGTCATGGTGTGGCTCTCAAAATTTTGTATGCATGTATTTTTCTTGTACGTGAAAGAAATACTTTTTCTTAAAGTTACAAAAAATAACATTCAAAAAGTTTACTATCATTTTGAGGATGATATTGCATGAATCCTAACATAAAACGATCATGTTGTGGCTACTGAAATTATGTATGGATGTATTTTTCTTGTACATGAAAAAATATTTTTTTCTTCTTAAAAGTATGAAAAATAATGTGTACAAAGTTTATTCAGGGATCACACTGGACTTCACCAATGTCACAAAATTGCTATCTTTCTCCTATTGGCAACAAATTATACCATCTGGTAATTTTTTGCAACAACACTGTAAACTGTTTAAACTCATCTATACAATTCAAATGCACCATGAAAGGAAGCCACTAACTTGGACATAAAATTCACTGAAATTTATCTTTTGTTACATAAATGAATCTTTTGTTCATATTGACAAACCATCTTAACAGTGCACTGTTACATCATAATTTTCTTATGCTGACGTCTGACCTGAGCACTGCATGCTGTTGATCCACTCACAGTGATGCTATTGGACCAGCTACAGTCGACCAACCTTTGAAGGCAGGAACAGGAAAGACTACAATTGACCAGAATGACTAATGTTTTTATAATATACCCAGACAATTTTTTCTGCTCAAACTTAAAAAAAACCTGATTACCTTTGAAACATTTATAATTCTGTATAAATACTAAGAAAATGAGAAGAAAAAAGTCCCAATCAATGTTCTACAATTATATGATGGTGCTGATAGAATAACAAACTGGCATTTGTTTGGTCCTCCAAATTTTGTTCTTTAGCAGTGACTTCAATAACACCTGCACCCTTCATCAAATTATGCTGACTAGAATCTTCAATAAAAACAAAGCACCTTTAATCAAAGGAAGTCAGCACCTAACTTAAATAAATACAATGTAATCTGATGGACTGCTGCATTTTCCAAAGTGACCAAAGACATTTATTTTGCCACAACAGTTTCCTTTTTGCAGAAAAAATATTTATGCTTATGACCACTACTAATGGTGGCATAAGACGCAAATTAAATTTCCAATCATTTGAAACCATAAATATCTGGGCATCAAGTTATGTTTAAATTTGTTGACATGTTTTCATTTCCCTATGAATAGCCTCATACCCTTTGTGGCCTTTGCAAGATGATAGCTGTCTCCAGCTGACCAAAATCTAGGCCAGTTTAAGTACATGTAAACAACTATAGCCACGTGCTACTGGCGACAATATCATAGTGAATTGTTTAGTGGCCCATGTTTGTTGACAATGCGATATAGATCAAACGAGGACTACCGTTCTTGATATATGTCTTATTTGTGTTTCCTAATGGGATGTGACTGATACATAAATTTTATAACGTGATTTACACTAGAATTTATGCATTTTTCATACACATGTACCGGTACTTAACACATTACAGACTATGCTATACAAATGTAAGTTGTCAATATACAAGTGTATTTCACACTAGTTCTGTCTTCATTTAATCAAAAGCACATATTTTTGTGCTGCTTTTATACCCACCCACTTACCACCCCACCCCACCCCCAGCCATCTTGTTTTGGTACATGAATCGTTTCCTGCAAATGACATGGCTCATCTATAACATGGGGTCAGGTTCTATGGACCCCAACTACCATGTTACAGCGAGGTCACGCTGCATGTTTTTGCAATGTATGCAAACAATAAAATGCTCCTCCTTGCAGCTGTGCTTCTCAAACTCCATAAAGAAGTTCTTAAATTTAGTTTTGCTGGGCTTTGCTTGCTTAGTAGATGGTTCATCTTTCCCTAAATCCCAGCTGCATTTTGACATTTTGCTTTATAATGAATCACACTTGTACATTATTCTAACTACTGAAATAATCATGTTTTGCATTTCATACATGAAGTAAAATCTAACTTAAAAGAAATATTGTGTCTGATCATAAACTTGCAAATAATCTTTAATAATGATGGCTTAAACATTCTCATTCGAGGCAATGATATATAATAACCTTAAATTTGTTCTTCAACATGTGTCTCTATGATTTAGGCAACTTTGAATGAATTGGGTTCTTCCACTTAATTAACTTTAATATGTAATTAGCCCTTTGAGCTATCCTAAAGCAGTGTTCAAAGGACTTGACATGACATCACCCTAGCTATTCTCAGCCAATTAAATAATCTATGAAATGGTGTTTGCATATGTCTGACTCACCTACCTTTTAACTGCCTCTATGACAATCAGCTGTATAAACTGCCCCAGGGATAGTTGTACATGGCTTCTAAGCAAGACTATTTACTGTTTACAAAGACCACATGCTATGGACATATAATGGTGGTCAAAAATAGCCTCATTTGCTCATTTGCTCATTTTTCACCTAAGATAACTGAAAATCATGTTTTTCTAAAGAGAACTTTGTTAGGGGAGTTTGGGAATCAAAAATTGTTTTTTTGCAGAATACGTTATGGCATGTATGATATTTACTTATGGATGATACCACAGGATATTATATATTGGCAAAAAATATTAAAGTAATGGTATTGATTTTAAAGTATGTAATAAAATTAGAAGACTACAATGGAAAAATATGATGCAGATACTCTGGTTGCCAAAGTCTTTATCATTATCATTGTTGAGACATACTTCTAGGGTGGGATGGGCTCTGTTTGGATAAATACATGGTGGTACCTTATCACTTACCCATGCAAAATATTTTTGTATCATTGACTGACGTAGAGCTGTGGAAAGGTTATAGTCCTCTGAACTGTGATGTGCTTGATGACCTGACCACATTATGTTTACTTCTGTAAGATAATCAATCAAAACTGAAATGGGTCTGATCACTGGCCACATTATGCTTATTTCTGTAAGATAATCAACAAAACTGAAATGGGTCTGATCACCTGGCCACATTATGTTTACTTCTGTGAAGATAATCAATCAAGACTGTAATGGGTCTGATCACCTGACCAAATTATGTTTACCATACTTCTGTAAGATAATCAGTATTTACACAATATATTCAGTCCTGTTCAGGATGACATCTATCGATCATGGCAGTCACAATCAATTGAATGATAGGTGTTTGATGTATCATCCATAAAAACTGATGGAAAACTGAGAAAAATTGAAGTGCCAGTATCTGCCATGAATACTTGCTTATAAGTCAAGTCCAGCTGCAAACTGCACACACCCCCAGATCTGCCCTTGCATAATATGCTGGCAGATCTGGGTCTGTGCAGTTTGTTAGGAGTAATCAGTAGAACAGATGAAATAGACCATGATCTGCAGGCACATTATGCTACGGCCAATCTTAGTCTTTGCTGTTTGGCTAATACTTACATGTGAGTATATACGGTATACAATAATATTTATAGTACGTACAATAATACATGTATTTCATTTTTTCCTTAACTATTTGTCATATTTTATGTACAAAACAATATACTCATGTGCTTTCCATTGTCATTGCATCTACAAAGACACAGATGTGCATACAGCAGATAATAGATATTCTATTTACATGTACTTAAATACATCTATCAACAAACTATTGTAATTACTGTATATACTCAGCCCTTATAAGTTGAGACCTAATTACACAGACCCAGATCTGCATTCACGTAATGCACCAGCAGATCTTGGTCCATGCAATTTTCTTAGGAGTAATCAGCAGAAAAAAACATCACAGACCCTGATCTGCCAGCACATTATGCAATGACAGATATGAGTCTCTGTTGTTTGCAGTTGGACTGGACTCATACATGAGTATATATGGTAGTTATATATGGTGAGAAGTTGGTAAATTACATGTAAAATTATTAATGACAGCATCACAAAGGTATGCATCAGAAAATTTTCAAGTATAATACACCTATTCCTATTCTAATACTCTGCATTAAATATTTTGTGGAAAATATCTGAAAATACAATTATCAATGACACAATATCACTGGAGGAGTGATGATGTAAAAAGTTTTTGATGGTACTTTCTTGATTTTAATGTCAAGAATAGAATTTGTGCCAGTCAAAAAGCTTGTTACAATTGCTGATGTCATAAAACACCAATTTTAAAAAAAAAAACAGTTAAATAAATAAATGTGTAATTCAGCTTTTTCACTATCCTAAAGTAAGCCAATGTCAAACTTATCACATGTAACATTTTTCTTTCATCAATGACTGCATGTATAAAGTTTTGCCAAATCTGTCAGATACCATCTGTCTTTCATCTACGGATGGTATATAAAATTTTGCCTAATCTGTCAGATATCATGCATCTTTCATCTATGACTGCATGTATACAATTTTGCCAAATCTGTCAGTCACCATGTGTCTTTCATCTATGACTGCATGTATAACATTTTGCCAAATCTGCCAGATACCACGTGTCTTTCATCTATGGCTGGTGTATAAAGTTTTGCCAAATCTGTCCGATGCCATGTGTCTTTCATCTATGGCTGCATGTATAATGTTTTGCCAAATCTGTCAGTCACCATGTGTCTTTCATCTATGGCTGCATGTATAATGTTTTGCCAAATCTGTCCGATGCCATGTGTCTTTCATCTATGGCTGCATGCATAAAGTTTTGCCAAATCTGTCCGATGCCATGTGTCTTTCATCTATGGCTGCATGTATAATGTTTTGCCAAATCTGTCCGATGCCATGTGTCTTTCATCTATGGCTGCATGCATAAAGTTTTGCCAAATCTGTCCGATGCCATGTGTCTTTCATCTATGGCTGCATGTATAATGTTTTGCCAAATCTGTCCGATGCCATGTGTCTTTCATCTATGGCTGGTGTATAAAGTTTTGCCAAATCTGTCCAATGCCATGTGTCTTTCATCTATGGCTGCATGTATAATGTTTTGCCAAATCTGTCAGTCACCATGTGTCTTTCATCTATGGCTGCATGTATGAAGTTTTGCCAAATATGTCAGATACCATGTGTCTTTCATCTATGGCTGCATGCATAAAGTTTTGCCAAATCTGTTCGATGCCATGTGTCTTTCATCTATGGCTGCATGCATAAGTTTTGCCAAATCTGTCCGATGCCATGTGTCTTTCATCTATGGCTGCATGTATAATGTTTTGCCAAATCTGTCCGATGCCATGTGTCTTTCATCTAAGGTTGGTGTATAAAGTTTTGCCAAATCTGTCCGATGCCATGTGTCTTTCATCTATGGCTGCATGTATAACGTTTTGCCAAATCTGTCCGATGCCATGTGTCTTTCATCTATGGCTGCATGTATGAAGTTTTGCCAAATATGTCCGATGCCATGTGTCTTTCATCTATGGCTGCATGTATGAAGTTTTGCCGAATCTGTCACGGATATAATGTTTCTTTATTTATGACTACAATTATAAAGTTTTCCCACATAATATAAAAAAACGTCAATGCAAATGAAATTTTAGTGGGATCACAAGGGGTGTAGCCAAAATTAAAGAATAATATCCCTCTTGCACGTGAGTGTCATTATGTACATTCAAAAATATCAAATTAAGTCAATTTCTACCTCATAGTTTATGAGGAGAATGTGTAATGGATAGATAGATGAACAGATGTTTGGACAGATGAAAGAGTCTTTATAAATAATAAAGCTGTGTAATTGGGTGGGAGACAAAATCTAACTGTCAGAGTTAGATGCCCATATATTGGTCTAAAAGGTCCAGACCAGCTATGCAAGTTAGTAAGTAGCCCCATATACTCAGACAGCTAAAATTCTTCCCTCTCACTTTGAATTCATGCTCAAATATCACCCATATACACCTTCACTTTGATATTTATACTCAAATGTTACCAGATACACCCTCCCTTTGACATTTATACTCAAATGTAACCTAGATACACTCTCACTTTGACATTCATGTTCAATTATCACCCAGGCACACCCTCCCTTTGACACTTTTACTCAAATGTCACCCAGATACACTCTCACTCTGACATTCATGCTCAAATGTCACCTAGAAATACCCTAGAAAGAAGTCAAAAACCATTCTCAATGAGGCCAAGACATCAAAAATCATCCTCAATCAGGACACCAGCTACTTGGAGTCAGTGTCATCATGAGCCTCCAAATCAGGAACTGTACTCAGCTTTTCATCTGTCTCACAGCTGGGAGCATATACCACCAGACTAAAGAAGGGACCATACCAGTGAGGCTGATTAATATGTGGCCTCCTATACCTAGGCAACTACACTCATCAGGTCTGCATGTCAAGCCTATGCTCACAGCATTGCTGTAAACCTTGTGACCTTGACCTCTTTGTCAAAACGGTGTTCAGCAGGTGATTCATTCCAAGTATGAACATAACCTATCAAGGAGTTTAGGAACATAAGCAAATTAAAATCTGTAAACAAACCCCTAATGAATTTTTTATATAACTGTCACCTTGACTTCAAGATCAAATTCATCCAGTAGGAACTTACCCCATCATGGAATTTAGGAAATACATGTATAAAGCAAATTATAAGCTTTAACGAAACCCTAAATATAATTCTTCTAATACTGTGACCAAAGTAATGGTGAGTGTGTGTTCCCCGAACTTTTGCTTCATAATGATTCATCATAAGTACAAAAAAGTCACTGAGAGTGTAGAAAACACAAGCATATGAACAAGTGGTCCACAAAATTATATGTCCCACCTATGTCTGTGCAATATTTTTTCTCTCCTTGTATCTGACTAACAAAGACTTTAATATTGATGCCACTACAGCCATGGCTGCTGGGAAAAAAATATGTATATCTCACCATGCTTACACAGACAAGATAAGAACTAGAACTAAAACCTGTTGCAAATCTCCTATGACTGTGACTTTGATCACAAGGTCAATGGGAAAAGTGAATAGGTCACAGATAATAAAGTATGGGGTAATAAAAACAAATGAAAAACTTTAACTAAATCCTTAATACAAATCATGTATACCTGTGACCTAGACCCTAACGTTATTGGAGCGAGGAAGTGTGCTGGAAAATGAACTTTTATTGCCCTATTTTCAAAAATTCCAAATTTAATCCATAATAGGGAAAATAAATATGAGCCAACGAAAAACTTTGATCAAAGTCTTTATAAAAGTGTTGACACTACTGCCACTGGAAAATGACTGCTATGTTCTGCTTTTCTATTAACATGGGGTCTACAAAGGACCAAAAATAGGAAAAGACAAAATTGCTTACCATGCCCAGCTCTGTGTACCCAGTAGTACCCAAAGTCAACACCTATCATGCCCAGTAACCATGTCCAGGGGCTGTCCCATGGCAGCTGGATAATGTTGAATTTGGAATATGCCCACATGAAGGTTGCCAACTCCACAGAATGGAAGAGCAGTCTGAAGAATGTTGTAAGGTTACAGGTTATTGTTGACAACAAACTTAGGTGGAATTATGAACCAAAGTATCCAACTTCTTGATTTCCAGGACCATGTTGTACAACACACTTCATTGGCCAATCATGTTCAGGTAATGAATCTGAACAAAACATAAACTAACACAAAATCTCCAAGCCTTGGCTGTTGCTGTCAGACAGTAATATGCAGGGGAAACAAATTTCACATTAAAAGAAAAACAAAAACAATATGTTGTTACATTCGGA
This sequence comes from Megalonaias nervosa, assembly GCA_016617855.1. Lineage (NCBI taxonomy): Eukaryota > Metazoa > Mollusca > Bivalvia > Unionida > Unionidae > Megalonaias > Megalonaias nervosa. The sequence goes on along the minus strand of JAECUM010015329.1, from coordinate 6,383 downwards.
AGAAGGTTCCTGCATTGCATTAAGTATATTGCTGAGTAAACTGGTATTTACAATAGTATCTAGACTGGTATTTAAACTGGTATTGTGATTGATATTTACACTGGTATCTAGACTGGTATTTACATTGGCATCTAGACTTTTATTTAAACTGGTATCTAGACTGGTATTTACACTGGTACCTACAACCTAGACTGGTATTTACACTGGTATCTAGACTGGTATTTACATTGGCATCTAGACTGGTATTTACATTGGCATCTAGACTGGTATTTACACTAGTACCTACAACCTAGACTGGTATTTACACTGGTATCTAGACTGGTATTTAAACTGGTATTGTGATTGATATTTACACTGGTATCTAGACTGGTATTTACACTGGCATCTAGACTGGTATTTACACTGGTACCTACAACCTAGACTGGTATTTACACTGGTATCTAGAGTGGTATTTACACTAGTATATTGAATCTAGACTGGTATTTACACTGGCATCTAGACTAGTATTTGCAATGATATCTAGACTGTTATTTATGCTGGTATCTAGAATCGAGACTGGTATTTACACTGGTATCTAGACTGGTATTTACACTGGTATCTAGACCAGTATTTGCACTGGTATCTAGACTGGAATTTAAATTGGTATGTAGACAGGTATTTAAAATGGTATATAGACTGGTATTTATACTGGTGTCTAGACTGGTATTAAATATGGTACCTAGACTGGTACTTAAACTGGTATCTTGAGTGGTATTTAAACTGGTATCAAGACTGGTGTTTTGCTCAACTCCTAATACTTGGTCTCTTAATATATATAAATACAGACAAATTCAAAATGAGCTGCAAATTATACTTTTGTTTCCATTAACTTTCCACACACAGATATAGCAATAAAACAGTTTTAAATCTGAGGTGCCATAATTCCAAATTTCAAACATTTTGGTAAGTGAATGATGACAACCTATTTATATGTACTAGCACTGGAAGCAGAACAGTTATGATAATCCAGAAGACACAATGGCTCAGAAATGAAACTTTTACAATATACCTGTTAAATGGTATTATTAACTGTTTCTGTTATTTTGGAGGCTATTGGATAACACAGCATAAACTTAGTGAAATTTAACACTTCTCTAAGAAAACTCCCTTATTTATAATTCATAATTTCTGGCACGAGGATCACATGTACACAATGCAATGAACTGTCGTGAATTAAAAAATATCTGATGTACATCATCTGTGAAAATTTAGATCATTAGTAGATTTTGTCATTCAAAATCCTGACAAAGGAAACAACTATCACCAAATTACATACTGTGAAAGGGTCTACAAACTTACCCATGTAGAAGAGACAGGAGTCCATGTGCAACAGAGCTAAAACTGTCATTGAAACGAGGAAGTTCTCTTTTCTGTACAACAAGCACAATCAATTCTGTCATTGCGAGGACAAAAAAGTATGGGATGGCCTGCAGTAATATTAAAAGGAATTTAAAAGAGATTAGTTCAATTTTTATGAACAATAGGAATTGGCAAGACAGAACATTTTGTCTTGTCTCAGAAACATGCTATGTTATACTCAGATCCCTATAGTTTTGTAGCCTATGATGTGTGGTTATATACCATCCCTGTAGAACATGCTGTGATATACCCAGGTCCCTGTAGTGTTATTGCCTGTGATATGTGTTCTGATACATACCCCCTGTAGAACCATGGCCTGTGAAATGTACTGTGATGTACCCAGGTCCCTTTAAAACTGTAGTCTGTGAAATGTAATGTGATGTACCAATGTCCCTGCAGAACTATAGCCTGTGATACATACCATGCTATACTCTCCATGAAATGCTGTTATCTGTGATATGTGCTGTGACATACCAAGACTATGTGCTGTTATGTGATATATGTTGTGATATACTTAGGTTCATGTAGTACTGTTGCCTGTGATACATGCTGTGATATACACCCCCCATACTTCTATTACTAAGCAGGTCCATTGAGCTGTTATGGAGATAGGTCCTTGTAGTGCTGTAGCACGTGATATACCCTTTCTGTACTGCTGAAGCATGTGAAACATGTGATACACCCAGGTCCCTATAGTGCTGTTGCTGTTGTTGTTGTAGGGATTAACGCCATTTTTCAGTACAAGATAGGCTATATATGGCAGCCAGCATAAATGGTGGAGGAAGAACCCGGGAAAACCCCAGAAAGAACCACTGACCCACAAGAAGCTACTGGCAAGCTATCTCACATACCCACATTGGCCGAGCCCGAGACTCAAGCACATGCAGAGGTGAGATAGTAGTGATACATAACGGTGAGTGCTTTAGACCACTTGGCCACTCGGGGCGCCCCCTATAGTGCTGTAAGGTGTGAAACATGCTGTGATACACCCTTCTTGCTATATTGCCTTTTCTCTCATTTATAATGTTGGTGATAATACCTTTATGTGAAGCTGGAAAATAGACCATTTTTTAGATTATGTCATTCTTGACCTTATTGGAGGGCCACTAAAAAATGTGCTTTTGATTGTATAGTGTGTATAACAGTTGAAACAAATTCGTCTAATCTCAATATGTATCATAGAAGAACATGAGCAGGAAAAAAAGGAAAAAAAAAGGAAGGAAAAAAAAAAGGAAAGAAGAAACCCCAGACTTTTCATCAGTGGCTTATTAGTATTTCATCTCTCAAACTGGCCATTCTGCTGTGAAAGATAGCTGCATATCTGATCTGGTATCAGGGGCCAAGCTATACTTGAATTTAGGAAAAAGTGATTTTTCCTTTTGAACAGAAGAGTGAAACATGCAAGTAATATATATATATATATATATATATATATATATATATATATATATATATATATATATGTATATTGTAAACACATTTTTTTAGTGTTGTCATATTCATATGCAGCTTGTTCAAACCTGAAAGTGTGTATGTTTGGATGGAGAGATATACATTGATGGCTGGATGGAAGAAGGATGCAACAATGTAAATAAAACAAACTTAATTACAATCATTATAATGTCATTACACTTCAATTCATCAATCACTAATAAACATGAGGTCATTAATATCTTAAGGTTTATAATTAACAAAGATCTTAAATGTGCTAGACCAGATGCATACTATCATTTCTCACATTTTATTCTTTTCACTTTCTCAAGGCTTTGGAAAAGTCAGACTCATTGAAATCTGGTCCATCCTCAGCTATTTGCATTATCATAATTCCAGTTCTTTGGTTTTGTGAAGTACTTGGCTTTAATTACATTCTGATTTGAAAAACCACATTCACTGTGAACATATAACATAGCTTTAATGGTTTATGTGCCCTTCTTGGTCATTGTCCACTTTTGGCCACACGAATGCTAATAAGCAGTCAGCTGAAACTATACAATGGAATTCATTTTAACCGAAAGGAGTGCCTGGAATATATTGTAATTAGAACTTGCTGAACATACTTAATCAACTTCCATTTCTACAAAACATTTAATATTTTAGTTTCTAAAACTTCACCAAAAAATGACATTCGAAAATATTAACAAACTCGTCTGAAACAACCCTTATAAATCCACATCAGCACAGGAAAACATGTCTTTACACATTAGTGTTCATCTATACAAATCAGTGGTAACTGATGTTACAGTTTAGTAACCTCAACTTTGCAACTCATGTTTAGGGAGTTAATTTAAACATTTATTCTATTTTTGGATTTTCGAGAGGACAGCAGGAATTTCGCAATTACGCATCCTAGAATACACCCCGATTCCCGAGTCACTGACAGTGCATTATGTCAGAAGAAAACACCTGCATCAAATAAGGAATTTATTGAATGCAAAAGGTTTTGGAACAGGACAGACTTTCATCTTATTTTAGATCATGAATGGTATTTAAAACCTTTTTTTTTTTACGTATTAATATTGCATTCAAATATGAAAATTATAACAAAGAGCAAACAATTGAAGTTATCTTCTGGATCAACAAATTACCTCGTCGACATATTTTGGCACTGATTCTATCATTGAAAAAGACGTTTCATTTGGTGTAACGGCATAGAAAAGCCGTCTAAATCCAAATAAAACACGATTTTCCAGTAAACTTGTCATTATGTGACTTGGTCTTCAATTTTAACATCAAACAGCTGATCATAGAACTTTGATCTGTTTAGATACTTCAACGATCATAACAGAAGCATCCCAACAATGGCCTCTAAACAATTCAGACCGCAGCAGCAGAATGCGGAGTACTTCTGGGTCTAGAATATTACAGTCTATAACCTCTCTATCACTGCCTCACCAAATATCTCCATCCTGCCACCTGGATATCTGACACATGACATCATAGTAGTCGATTTGTACACCACACCGCCCCTTTATTTATTTATTTACAAACATTATAGTAATATATTTGCCTTTGTAAACAAAATGAATGAAAATGTAGTGATATAATGTATTTTGACTGTGTGCTGCTTAAAAGTAAAAATTACGATGAAAGTGAAACCTTTCAGTTGATTCAAAACTCATTCAATGGTATACTCATTGTAAAACCACTTTTTAAACCTACCGCATGAACAAAAAAGGGTGTCAACAAGTTGAACACGGTAAAGATAAGCTTTTCATGAGCTTACATTATGTCGTAATCTAGCATGGATAATATCCAGGGTTCGATGACTAAAACTAGGCATTATACTAGATATGATAATTGGAAATTGACACTTTTTCAAAGCACTGTAAGACATGCTAAATTGAGTATCCTGTTAACGATTGTTCCACAAGGAAACTGTTGAGGGAATAAAAAAAAAGGTTTTTGTAGAATTTAGCCTGAAATTAAATGAGTATATTATTTGAACATCGAAGGTTATAATTTGTTTGTTCGGACAAAGGGTGAGGGAGTAATTCAGTGAGATTGTCAGGAGTTTGGCTCCTTTTAATGTTGTAGAGTATTAATAATTTTTGTCTCTTTCGTCTAGCTTTCCCACCCTGATTTAAAATAGAGTGGTTGTCTACTAGTGTATTTTGGAAGCAACCTCAAGTAAATGACCATCTTTAGGGACCGGAAGAATGTGCGTTAGTTTCTATATAACTATAAATTTGTTTTTCTTTCAACGATCGATAAAAAAGAATTTTTAGTGATACTACTATTGGCTCACTGACGCCGTTGACAGAAATGGAATTGATAATGTCTTTAATTTCTTTTTCAGAGACAGAAATTTAGTTTAAGGTATCAAAGCATCTCTATTGAAAATAGGTAGAGAAACATTAATATTATTAGTTTTTCAAAATGAAGCAAAAAAAGATCATTTGATAAGTTAGGTTTTTCTTTTCCATTATACAGCAGAACGAATCATTTTATTTCTTGTAACTTTAAGTGGCAGAATAAAATTTGAAGGATTTCTCTCTTTCTAAAGTGATTTTAGTAATTTTCCAAAATAGTTTAAGCAGCAGTGAGGGTGAACAGACCATTTTGTTTGGAGACCTTATTTATGAAAAATAAAACTTCCTACGAAAATGAAATCTCAAGGTCAAATAACGTTAAACCAAAACCTCTGTCAGGCCATGAGATTTCTCTAATTGGGTTAGCTCATTTTGTTACATCATCACTGACGCGCGTTTTATTTTATGGTGTGTTTCGTTTACGTGTTGGTCACTCAACGCTGGTCGTTCACCCTCCCCGCTGCTATAATTAACCAAAAATTTTATCCAGACCTATACGATACCTAGATCTTGGGTCATGTAAATTTATCGTTATAAATCCGAACGGAATAGCTTGTGCTTTTGAAAAGAAGTTTTTAAATTTAACCATGTCCATGTCCCCTGAACACCAAGTATAATAAATATTTTGTAAAGTATAATTATCTACTCCATTAAACACAATTAAGATATTGCAATTATCTCTGATCACTTGTGGAATTTGTGTGTATTTCTGAGTTAAATAAATCACGTCTGTATTTTTGTGACGGCCTCGCGAAAATATCCGAGCTGGATTTGATTGCTTGTCCAGCATTACATCATCGTATACTACAAGATTATTGATACATCCATCAAGATCATCTATGGATGGAGCTTCATCGATATCGGTAATAAAATCAATAACATCATTATCTTTATCAGGACACGTCAGCGACTTTGCATTTTCATTAAAATCTTTAAGTACTTCGTAACATCGTTGATCATCTGCAGATGGTGCTACTAAATATAATTTATCCCACTTGAGCCATCGCATTATCAGATTAAATAATAATTGCGTTTTACCAGACCCAGATGGGCCAAGTATACTTGCTCTGATGGAATTTGGTAGCGCTGGATGATGTTTGACTGGCTCTTGTTTTCGTGTCGCTGAGAAGTCAATTATATCCATATAATAAATAATATGGATTTATATTGTGCTCG
>JAECUM010015328.1:0-57066 GCA_016617855.1 Megalonaias nervosa | reverse complement strand
GGCGCGAGAGAGAGAGAGAGAGAGAGAGAGAGAGAGAGAGAGAGAGAGAGAGAGAGAATTCATAAATGTATTACACGGCGAAGACATTATTCACTTTTTCAACAAAACTAATCATTGATGATCAGGCCAGTTTCCTGCAATAAGCGATCAAATCCAGTTAACGGTTCACTATTCCGAAACTAAATACACACTGCAATCTATTTCCAGAACATTTAGTCAATCAATCATTCAAACAATCAATTACAATAACAAATACTCAGATAAAAATGTAATTCTGAATAAAAATCAAACTCAGTCTGGTTCGGTTTTGGTCTTGTACGGCAAAGCATCACTATTAGGTTATTTAGTGATGAGGCAACTACGGGTAAAGTGATTTGCCCAGATACGCACCATGATTTCGGTCAAGAGTCAAGAACACTAACCAATTTTATTTGCATCTCTATTTTTTGTATCCGCATTGCATTTGTCGCTCTTCAATTTCTCTTTCTTCCTTTTCCTTTTGCATCTGCTTTAGCATGTCTTCTCTTTCTCTTCCTTTTACTTCCTTTGTATTTGAATTTCTCTTTCCTCTTTTTTGTTTTTGTCTCTCCCTCCCTCCCCCTTCTCTTTCTCTCTCTGAATCTGCATTTTCATTTCAATTTCGTTTTCTTCTTTTTGAAATTCTCTCTCTCTCTCTCTCTCTCTCTCTCTCTCTCTCTCTCTCTCTGCTTTTTGTATTTCAAACTCAAGTTTTTTTTTTTTTTTCAACTCCATTTTATTTTCATATTTTAATTTCAACCCATAACTTGCAAGTTGGAGCCAGAAGAAGACTACTAATCGAACCTAAAGCACTTTTGTCCAAAATGTTCTTTTCTACCAAATATTGAACCAAAATATTTTTATTTCTTGTTTTAATAAAGATGTGTCATCCTCCGAAAGATCATATTCTGGCAGGTTGGAGCAGTTCATCCTTTTTCAAAGACTCTAACCGTTCCTGGGTAGGATTTAAAATAAAGTTCTTCACTTTAGGTGACATTGTGAAAGCATGATGGTTTCACCATGTAAAATGTAAAGACTAGGGACTAAGAAAATTTAAAAATAAAATAAATTTAAATTTCAGTAATGAAATTCAAATTTTTGTGAAATATTCTAAACTTTGCATCCCAGACCAAACCTCAATTTCAGTTACGACTCTATGGTCATAAAATAAGTAACAGAAAGAAACAAAATCACAAGTTTTGTAAAACGTAACAAATAATTTAATTATCAAAGTCATACATGAACATGTGAGAGGAACTTACAGTATAATAAAATGAATCCAACATAATCCTGATAAAGTTCTATGAAAGTCCAACAGAAAATTTCCATATAAATTTCAAAACCGGAAATGGACTGGTCAGCCAGGAATCGTGACGATGTCAAGATAGGATTGTCCAGAACTTCTTTGAATAATTCAAAATAGTTCCAGAATAATATTATAGTCGAAATAATGAGCACTTAATGTTTCTGCTGAACAGTCCAAACAAAAGTTTTTCCTCTCTAATGATATCTAAGTACAACATAAAACACGATTGTAGACTTACAACAGGAACAGAAGAAATGTATGTGAATGACTCCGAAACTAGGAATGAATCTGATTGCTTAGTTCTCTCTTATATACACCTTCTATTACGACTATATTTCACAATATACCCCACTTGATCTTATTACTCAATTAATTTCTAGCCCAACTAATGGGAAGTTACTTAATTCTTCTAGAACCGTCCAAACTCCGTCAGCTAATGAGTAATTAACCCACAGGCATCATTAAGGCTTATTATTAAGATTATTATTAGTAATTGTCAACACATACGTAAGCATCTTTTCATATATCCTATGTAATTTTACGCTTCTAACATTCCTAACACAGACCCTAGTCACGCAGGCAAAATCTAACTGAAGATAATTATGTACAATTTACAGCCATGAATAAGAATTACAATAACTAGAAACAATCATGTAACAGAAGTTACAAAAAATATTGCTATACATAACAGTTATCACTCTCTGATCTGGTCTTAAAAACAAATGTCTATTCTTCTGCATGTAAAACCTGTAAAGCTTGTTGGTAAAATTGCACGATAAAAATGTACTGAAAAAATGATATTGTATAACTAATTTTTCCCTTTTCTTTAAAGGTTTTAGTGTCATCAAACGCAAACAGCGTGCAAAACCGTACTAAAAGAAGTACAAATAAACTACTTGATCTTTGCAATCAAGTTCAGGAGGCATGTCCCCCTTCAAAATTAGATGATCTGAAAATTGCATGCAATTTAGTGAATTTCGTTATTGTAAACCCCCCCATCCCCGCCCCCTGCAGCAAATTCACCAAATCTTGTTTCCACAACGTAATCTAACAACGTTGATATAACTATGAAACATCGTTGCTGCAACGTCAAATTGTGTGTGTGTGTGTGTGTGTGTGTGTGTGTGTGTGTGTGTTGGATTTTTAACGTAGTGCAGCTTATAGAGATGTCTAGCACTAGGGCATCATGCCGCAGACATATAGCATGATGTCGCACCCAGTCACATTATCTTGACACCTGGCCGACCAGTCCTAACATTAACCACTTAATGCTGAGCGCTTAGCGAGGCAGATGTTAGTACCATTCTTATAAGTCTTTGGTATGACTCGGCCCTTTGTTCGATCCCGCGACCTCCCGTATCCGAGGCGGACGCTCTAACCACTTGGCTACCGGAGCGCTCTGTTTGCTGGGGAAATCCTACACCTCCACAATTATCTCCAAAAAGCCAAGAGAAGTGAATGCAAAGTTTATATAAGAGTTCAAATTTCTCCTTTGATCTGATATTTCGATGCTTAATATATGCATCATTTTTCATCTTGGACTTCATATTTTTACTCTCACATCAAAGTTATGTCTTCACCATATTTAATTCTGGAAACTGAGCATTTCATGTTATCAATAATTTTATTTATCTAAATTGCTTGCTACATTACATTAAAAAAATCACTATTTAAAGTGTCTGTTGCTTTTTTTAAGAAATAAAATATATACACTCACAAAATAAAACTCAGCGAATTAAGGCCTGGTTTGCACAAAACTGTTAACTGCTTTTTCCATGGCAATGTACTCCTAGCTGTGGTAAAACTTTTAATGCAGGGCCAAAGGTGAAACAGATGTCAAATCTGCAGTGTAACTGAATTCTATCAGTTGTATGATACCTTTGAATCATGCGTTATAAATCAATTTTTTTTTATATCGAATTCTAAAGCAATATTCTATGTTCTTTCACACAAATGTATCCAGTGGTTAAAAGATAACCTTCTTTCAGATCGTTGACAAAATTAATCTGTATAGTTAATTCTCGTTGAAACAACATTTATTACAATGGAATATTCGCATTCTTTCTAAAATTTATGAGAACAAACGTGTTCGATGGTGAATGTTATCTTTATTTTACCGAATATTCAGGTTCCGGAAATACTATTTCATATGTTTTATATAAAAATAAATGTAAATTAAAATAGAAAAACTAACTTGTGCAGCAAATACGGTCCTGAGAGAATGGTTCAATAGTATCTTATGAGATAGAAATGTTGGAATCTAAAACCGAAATTAAAAGTATGAGAAAAGAAAAGCTTTGCAGAAGTTTTATTAGATTCAGGGTAAGATGGATAAAAGAGAGCGAGAAACCAACAAGATACTTTGGCCGTCTAGAAAACAGAAACTATGAGAATAAAATAATTGCAAAATTAATTAAAGATGAAAACAAATCTACTAATAGTCAGTCCGATATTCTTGGGAAATAAAAGAGTATTCTAATAATATGTATATAAAGAAAAAAAAAAAAAAGAGGCATAACTTGTGGATTTAGAGGACCTTCTAAAAAACTAAAAATTTCCAAGGATTAACCAAGAGCAATCTTTAAGACTAGTGGGAACATTTACCAAAGCAGAAGTATCTGATTTTTTGAATAGTATGAAAAATAACAAAAGGCCAGGGTCAAATGATTTCACATATGAATTTTAACAGTTTTTTGGATTGACATTGCGGAATTTGTAATTAGAACAATTAATGAAGCATATGAAACTGGGTCATTCTCAGCTGTTTTGAGACAAGTCATTATAACTTGCATATCCAAGGAGGATAATCCAAAATTGTACCCAAGGAACTGGTGTCCAATTTCTCTACTTAATATTGTATAAATATTAGCATCATAATGTGTTGCAGAAGAATTAAGTCAGTACCGAACGAAATAATATCCAACGATCCAACGATGAATATTGCATGTATGACAGGTAAATTGTAAGCAACGATACAAGCCCTTGTGATACAAATAATACTATCATACAGGTTAGAGAATTTTTAATTCGTACTCTACGGAGATTCGAACCCAGGTCCGCGGGTAAACGGCACACATCGCCTTGCCTGCACACACTAGTCCATACTGGTGGAACAGCCAGTGTGATCGTCACGTTTACAAAAACTAAATGTTGTATCTGATAAAAGTATCACATGTTCTTAATGTTTGCAAAAACTGGAAGAACTACTAAATAAAACAAGTATTTGTGCTACATTTGTTTTAATTTTTAATATTTTTTTTTACTATATTATATTTCACCTGGTTCGAATTAACCTGGTATTTGCTTTGAATTCGCCTGTAGTTTGGTCCAAAAGTCATAGTCCAATTCAGCCTGCATTCGTTCCTTACAACATTGAAAATCAAAAATGAAAACAATAAATAAACACAAACTTCACAGGTTCCGGTGTTTTATTTGGCGACTACGGCGCCGAATGTAAATAAAAACAGCTACTGAAAGAATTACCTGTTTTCGATTTTATTGACTGTTGCAGGTTATTATAGACCAAGATGCGCACGCGCATTTGATGTAGGCGGTTTAGGCCTAACGAATATACCCGTCTTTGACTTCTCGTCCGAAATAAATTTCGGTATTCAGTGTTTGTTTTTTTTTTTTAAAAATAAAATTTTTATTTATTTCAGGGGATTCTAATGTAGGTTTTTGAGTATTCACTAACAGCTAAAGGTTTACAAACAATAGATAAGTGTTCTACGTGTTTTCTTGTTTTCTGCATTTTAGACAGAATGATAAGGGATCGGTGACGTGGTGTATGGTTAATGCCTTTGAATTTTTCTTGATTTAAGAGGCTTTAGTTCCGTAAAGGTTTGATGAGCACAGTGCAACATTTTCTTTGCTATTTTCGCGCTAAGAGGTACAATTAATTATACAGGGTAGTGTTTATTACATTCTCCAAAATATAGGTTAAACTGACCTAATTTGCAAATGCTACAAAAATAGTTATAACATCTCAGTACCACTTTAATCCTTTGCAATTTTCAAGTGCTTTTTACAGTGTTGGTGGCCAGGCTGACCTTGTTGAATATGTAAGTTTCAATATGAATGTCCAAAATTCACAATAGTACATCAACAATTTGGTCATTGTCATATGTTTTTTTTCTGACATTTCAGGTGGTGTACCTCAACAGTGCTTGACACTATTTGTGCTAGAGTTTTCAACAATTTACTCTCTCAGAAAATTGGGCTGCTAGTTATTAATAAATTTATTTTGACTGACTGTTGTATGCAGATTGTAAGTAAAATCCCACTTCTTTGGACCCATGATATTAAATCCTTCAGAACACTCACTTTTCTTTTAGTATTTATCCCTGTCAGAACAGAACATCTGTGTATCCATTGATATTGACCTGAAATTTAAAATTTCTGATGCATTTGTGGAAGGCAGCATCACCCCAAAATAAGGGTAACATCAGTCCCACCCCAAGCACTAGTCAATTCCTAGTGATACGTCCTCACTGTCTACATGGCTTCCACGTGTTACTCTTACCTTGGGGTAATACTGCCTTCCACGCAACCTTGGGATAATACTGCCTTCCACGCATATGTCAGCAATTTCATTTTATAATGCTTCAGCACAAATTGTGCCTTGTACAGTTGGTCTCCACCTCCAGTAATGTCAGAAGAAAAGGCGGAGGACTACTTGTTCATGTTGGTCTAAGTTTAATAGGTGATATATAGAGTAAAAGTTTATAGTAGCATCCTTCTATCTCCAGATAATTCTATTTTTACTTGTATTAGCAATTTGTTGAAGAGGTACACCATTTCATTTTCTGGTATGTAATAAATCTCAGGAGGGTAACGGGAGGCAGCTGGTTAGATGGGAATGAATAATCAATGAATCTACTGCTTGATCCTGTTGGATCTGTGGGGTCTAGAGAGACTGTTAACCTTTTGGTACCAAATGGAAACAAAAATGCCCAGTTACCATTAGTGTTAGCTCTCAGTTCAATTCTCAGGACCTATGGTATTAAACTCTTGGGTTTTGTCGAGCTGCATCCCACTATTTGTGTTTATGTTGTTATTTCAGAATTAACAGTTTGCTTTGAAAATACTGGAAATCCATTACAGCACTCTCTTACTATAAGGCCCTTCATTATAACATATTTCCTTTTATTAGGTTGGAATGGTCATCAATCCCATTTCATTATACAGCATTAAAATTATAATACTTATATGTATAATGTATTGCATTATAAGGAGGTTTCAGTATAATGTGGGCTGTACTCTGACTTCCACAAACAGCATTATAATGAGGGAATGCATTTTTTTACTTATTTTCTTTTAATCGCTTAATATTCACATTTTAAAGTATTTATCTTTGGCTCCTCAAGTTTTCTTTTCCCCTAAGATTGACAGATTTGTGTAAATGAAACTTTAACGCATGAGTGAAGTTAATTTAGTTGCATTTTTGGTATTATGGACGTGACATTTCTTGGTTAATAGAATATTGATTTTATTTTCCCATTTAGCTTGTATCAGATTAGGGAATATGCCAGAGTAAATGAGTGTATAAAATGTCAGACAACTAGTGTTCATAACATTACTTCAGTTTGAACACAGGAAGATAGAGGACTTTCGATAAATTCTGGTAGGTAAGGCTATAACAAATTAATTGGTAGTTTTTCAGAATTCTAAGAAAACTTAGTGAGCAAGAGAAAATTTTTAAATTGTCTTTTTTATAATCTGAAATATTTCAGAGCAAACTTAATTATGTACTTGCAATTTTCATACTGTACTTTGAATCCAGGTGTTGATATTTGTTTTGTGGATTTGTTGTGGGTTTTATTTCACTTTGCATATTATTGGATGGCGGTTCAGACAAATTGGTAGAGGGATTTTTTCTTAAATTGTTTTTACCAGCATTTTTTAAAGTGTGATTTCTTAAGAAATGACAAACTGCCATAATAGAATGTGGCCTAATGTTGGCTACAGTGTAAATTTTACTCCTGCATTAAAGTCATGTTTATTGATTATATATATATATATATATATATATATATATATATATATATATATATATATATATATATATAGAGCACACTAAGAGAGCATTCAAAATGGGACAAAATTGATAAATGTTGTTTAGTGGAACCCATCTATTATAAATCCCTCGAGATAAGTGAAATATGTTCATACAGCCAAATAATTTCATTAAAAACATGGCAACATTCGTTGGAAAATTATGCTGATCTCAATTATTAATACTTTAACTTTGCCCAGTTTGAAGATTTACAGAATCTAATTTAGTTATAAATGTTTCAAGCAGTACATGACAAGAACATACAAACAAGCCAAGTTACAAATTTGTATAGGCAAGAAAAGTTTCCAGTTACTAGCTCATAATTTTCACTGTATAAATTATGACAGAATAATGTTGGATTTTTGTACAGCTTTATGAAAAATTTGTGAGCAAGTAAAATATCTTGAATTTGTCCATCCTTGATTTGTAAGCTGAAAGTTCAAAATTTTAGATTGTAGGCCAATCAGCTTTGGGGCCAGAAACCAAAATGTGTCTCTGACCTTTGGGTGCTTTAGCTATAAAAAGAGGCTACAGCTGTATCTTGTTGATCTGTAATTTATAACATAATTTTACAAATATGTTTTCAGGGTTCATGTCAAAAATGAACAGCAAAGACACAGGAGCAGATGACAAGAAATCAATGCCATTTGATTCAAAAGATCCCAAAGAGCTATTTGAGAAATTATATCAAAAGGCTATCAAACTTGGCTTAAAGGGTGATGATTTTGAAAAACTGGATGCTTTACAAGAAATTATTAATTCTTGTCATGAAGAGGAGATTTCATTCACAAAATATTTCAAGGCAGTTGTTGGCACCTTTGCAGTAATTGTTGTGTGTATTCTTTTTGTGTATTGTGCAGAATGGCCAGTTAGCAATGAGAGAATACTTTCTTTGTGGTTTGACTTTTATGATATTGACATTGAAAGAGAGCCTTGTATCATAAATCTTCCTGAAACTGTAGTTGATGTATTCCGACCACCTGTTGATTGTGCAATATGCCGAGGAATAACAACTGTAGATAGGGTGTCAAACATTACATCAGAAGAGTTTGAAAATAAATATGCATACTCAGGACGTCCTGTTATTATCACAGATGGTACAGAATCATGGACTGCACCAGAAGTCTTCAGTTTTGAATTCTTTAAAGAGATTTACGCAGATGACAGTCCCGTGATGGAAAATACAGAAGCCAATTGTCAGTTTTTCCCGTACAAAACCAACTTTAAAAATTTGCGCGATGTCTTTAGCATGAGTGAGGAGAGAGCACATATGAAAGATGGCTCTGATCCATGGTATATTGGATGGTATGTATAATAGAATTTGTTACAATGTACGCAATCATTAGCTGGTCTGCATGCAGGTACTGGGTGTTTATGCTGTACCCTCAGGTCATATTGGCATTGTTTTTATTGTCATCAGTGACATCAACAAAAAGTACATCTTGAGGTTTAGGTCAAAAGTAGGTCACTGTGACACAATAAATTTAAAAGCTTACATTAATATGTAAACCTTTTCTGTGACATATATTTTATATAGATGCCAGCAGATCATATTTTCTTTTCCATAGTTTGTGGGAGATACATTTGATTGTGTGGTACAAAAGTGTATTATTGTCACAAGTAGCAAAGCCATAATGGAAAATGTTTCGTACCAGATAATCAAATAAATCCAATATGACTAAGTAAAATATGACTAAGTAAATCCAATATGTTTAAGTATGGAGCAATGTAGTAGTCATATTTTTTTGGCATTGTCATTATAGGTATGGAGTGATATATTCATATCTTTTGGCATTGGCATGATAAGTATGGTGTGATAGAGTTGTCACATTTTTGTCATTGGCATTGTAAGTATTGAGTGATATGGTACCAGTAGTCTCATTTTCTGGCATTGACATCTGTATCATTAATAACATTAAAGTTTTGTGTTGAAGTTTTTGAAAGTCACACATCTTCAAGAACAGTTTGTAGCTTCATTCAACTGGAACATTAAAATATTACTATGAGCCTGAATGTACAAAAGTTTAGACACTGATATACCAGGATCTTCTGTCTCTGCATGTCTCGCCTGCTTTGCCACAAATCTTGGCTCATTATAGCAAATAATGTTCAAGAAACGTTTTGCATTAAAGTTTTGTAAGTCACATATACATCAATTGATTTATTCAAATGAAGCTTTTGATAATAACACTATATGTTGAAAGTGCCATTATCTGTTTGGATGTCATGTCTTGCCTCTCTCTCCTGCTTAAGTATCATGGTGAACAATGTTAAAGTCTTACTCACATATCCTCTACTGAAACTTTGGTGTAATGTTGCAGGGGAACTCTGTAATGTGATAGCTGGTGCCCATGCCGTATTGCATCATTGAATAATTTATATTTTACTGATGAGAAAATATAAGAATTTATGTTTTAATATGTAAAATATAAGATTTATTTGTTTTTAATATATAAAATATAAGGATTTACTTTTTTTTAATTTGTAAAATATACGAATAAAAGAAGTATGAAAAGTACTATAAGTTCATATGTTTTCAATGTGTATAGATTAGCTTTGGTGAAAAATTACATTTTCTTTGGTACTTAATGCATGGATTTAGGGAATGGGTCCTGTATTTTTACTTCATTTCAAGTTTGTATCAACCACAAATCCTCAAGAATTAATACCTTATGAAATATTGGTCATCTCTGAATTCATATATTTAACTATTAAATATGATTTTAAACAAAATTCTTACATTGTATATCTGCATATGGGTATGTGTAGTCAAGCTTTGCCATATTCCAATTGCTCCATTTACTATTATTCCAATAGCTCCATTTACTGTTATTCCAAAAGCTCCATTTACTGTTATTCCAGTAGCTTCATTTACTGTTATTCCAACAACTCCATTTCTTGTTATAACTGCATATGGGTATGTGTTGGTAAACTTTGCTGTATTTCAACAGCATCATTTGTTGTTACAATTGCAGAATCTGTCCTAAGATGCACAATTGTAGGATGCAATCTCATTCCTAACAGCAGTGCCACAGGGCTAAAAGGATATGTTTAAATTGCACACCAAAAATTTTCAATTCCAGCTTTTGTTTCTTCATTATATCTACTTGATAGGTAGAAAATTTCTCACATTTTTAATGTAGGTGTGAATTACTCCCTCCCATTCCCCAACAACCCCACCCCCCAAGGTGTTAAGCTTTAGAAGAGGCCTGGTACTATCACTGAAACTTGAGTTGTGGAACAACTGGCATGTATCACATCCTTCTCCAAAACCCACACTACAGTGTAGTAACATGGATAGTTGACTGCAGGACCATGGTGGTCAAGCACTTCTATGTATTTCTGCAATCTGACTGGTATGGACATCTTTTACAGAATATCTCATTTTTAAAGAAAACTTCATGTTTGTTAAAGAAACAGTTTTGTTTCCTGGAAAACTTCTTTTTTCACATCATGAGGCTAAAATAAAAAGTTCATAGGGTAAACCAATGCTGAATGGAACCCACATTATCATGTAGTGTAAAAATTATAATGACATAAGGTACAGACTACAACATGCTGGAGGCTCAAAACCTTATCACAATCTCGATATTTTTATCGTCTGTCATTATCATTTTTATACTACACAATAATGCATGTTCAAAATATCACCCTGTGACACTGACAGTTTTAGTGGTCTGGTATGGTGAGTGTAGGCTGGGAAGAAAAGTAAAGGTAGATTTTCAAAACTTCAGCTTTATAAAGGCAATTTTTTTCCTTCTTTCTAAATGTTGGTTAAATTTTGAAACATTGTGAGTGTGACTGTTATTTCCCACGAACTAGATTGCTCCGGTAGCCTAGTGGTTAAAGCGTCTGCCTCAGATGCAGGAGGTTGTAGGTTCAAACCCAGGCTGAGTCATACCAAAGACTTATAAAAAAATGGTACAAGCAGCTGCCTCGATAGGCACTCAGCATTAAGAGATTAGTGTTAGGATTGATCGGCCTGGTGTCAGGATAATGTGACTGGTGGGACATGATGCTACATGTCTGCGGCATGATTCCCAGTGCAAGAGAGTATAAACTATAACACTGCAGACAACATAGTGATATGACTGAAAAATTGTTAAATCTATGTTAAAAAAATCAAAATCACACACATGCAAATCCCAAGAACTGGACCAAAACCATGTTTTGTTTCTGCTATGTGCATGAATATTTACATCAAATGATCATGACATCTTTTTTCTTTAGGAGCAATTGTGACTTTTTGGCTGCCAACATCCTCCGTGAGCATTACAAACGACCATATTTCCTGCCAGTCACTTCTGAGTCCAGTAGAACAGATTGGATCTTCATGGGCAGTCCTGGTTATGGAGCACACATGCATGTAAGTCCATCAAACACATCTAATAAAGTTTTATAATTATCCCACTGTAATTGTAATGCCCAGACAAATACTGAAGAAAATTCCATTATCAAATTATTGTAGTCCTTTATTCATGTGTTTGGTTGTGCATAGCATATAATGCATATATATTCTCATTCCTAATTTCATAGTTTAATCATTCCAATGCTAATTGGATGAAATTTTCCATTTTCTTTGGCAGGGTAATTATTTTGCATTTATTTTCTATTTAGAATCAATTATTAGATACATATTTATGGAATAAAAACCACAAGAAATGAAAACTCTGCAAATAATGAAAATTCCACAAACAGTAAAAACTCCAAAAATAATGAAAACTCTACAAAGAAGAATCTACCATGAAAACTCCACAATGAAAACTCAACAAACAATGAAAATTCCACAAACAGTAAAAACTCTACAAATAGTGCAAACTTCACAATGAAAACTCAACAAACAATCTTCATAACATGAAACACATTATAATAGAATAACCCCCCCCCCAATATGGAACTGATATTAAAGATGAAGTAGTAGTGTTTGTTGGCATATAGGCTACACATACTAGACTCATGCTTGCCTCCAAAAGGTAAACCTCAACTAGATGGTACACCTGCATGTATGCACTGGCAGTGAAACACATTCTTATTGAGGGTATAAACTTCGGCCAATTATTTTTATGTGTATCCTGTCTAATAGCATATTTTTGATAATGTCACAACTAAGAAAATATTGGATTTTCTTAAAGAATACAAAAAATTGACATTATAGTTGAAGGATTTTATCCTTTCTTACCTTTATTTTGCAGAATTTTTAACTCAGGATCAAAAGGTCATGGGTAAAGCCCACTCTGACTGAATGAAGAAAAATGGTTTCCACACAAAAACATTAGTTCTGTATCAAAGCCTGGATTAGACTTTGTGGATGGCATGCAGTTGTAGAAAGAAAGAAGGCAGATGAATAGTTAAAGCTCACTGTGACTGCAAGAGCAAAATTGGTTTCTTCAAAAAAAATGACTTACACTTTGGGTAAGAAAGAAGTCTTATGATTTGGAGGTCAGTGGTCAAGGTCACTGTGACTAAAAGAAGAAAATTGGTTTCTGCATAATAACTTTGGTAACATATTACCTATCTTGACTGAAGTTTGTGGAGGGCTTGTACTAAATGTATTTAAGATGTGTATTGATATGGAAGACAAAAGGTCAATGGTTGAGGTCATTATAGCTGGAAAAAATGGGGTTTTGCAGGATAACTTTATTTTCTAGATTAAGTTTCTTGAGCAAATTTGGTGAATGCCTTGCACTTAGGAGTAATAAAGAAATCGATAGATTCTGGGGTCTAAATGTAAGACATCATGTCTGTTACAAGTCTAATAAGAAAATAATCATGGCTACACAATTAAGTTTACCTGGTAGTTTGAAGTGGCATACCTTGACCAAATGACCATTGAAACTGTTGGTCAACAATCTCCAGACACATTAATACTCTACTAGTGCCCAAATAGAAAACTATTCATAGTACTGCAGCTTTTAGCCTTTTTGTTACATGTTACAGGGAGCCTTAGTAGCTCATGTGGCAGAGCAATAAACTTGTAATCCAAGGGTTGCAGGTTCAGTACCCACCCAAGCCAGTCCTTTTTGCCTGCCCCTGTGTGCCTGAGAAAAGCACTTAGCTCCCATTTCTTTGGTATGATATAGTCGATATAGTGTTAAAATTGTCATCACCACTCTGGTGGCCTTGTGGTTAGAGCATCTGCCGCAGATGCGAGAGGTCGCAGGTTCAAACCCCAGTCGAATAATACCAAAGACTTATAAAAAATGGTACTAACAGCTGGTGCTCAGCATTAAGAGGTTAGTGTTAGGATTGGTCGGTCTGGTGTCAGAATAATGTGACTGGGTGGGACATCATGCTACATGTCTGCTGCATGATGCCCCAGTGCTAGACAACACTGTATACTGCCACACTGCAGACATCGTAGAGATATGACTGAAATATTGTTAAAGCTATATTAAAATCCAAATCACATACACACACAAAATTGTCATCAAGAACCAACAAAAGAAAAACTTATCATATGTTTCAGATTGACAATGTAGGTCACCCCTCATGGCAGGCACAGATTACAGGTACCAAGCAGTGGACACTGGAACCTCCACCCGAATGCTACTTTGAGTGTGCAGCAAAGATACAGGTTACTGTATATCCAGGAGAGATAAGTGAGTACACCAGTATAGAGCAAAGGAACTCACTTATGAGAAGAAAAAACATCTAGATCAGATACAAATTAGTAGTTGTAATTACACCACCACCACCCAAGTTCTTCATACTCCACTGTTTACCTCTTTCATTGTCACACACTGTGTAGTGTTATATCTAAGACTTTGGCCGCCTCCTCATCATCCCTGTTTAGCTCATTTAGTGTCATATAAACTGTGTTGTGTTAGACCTAAGACTTTGGCCTCATCATCATGCTCACACTATTTACCTTATTTAGTGTCATATAAACCGTGTTGTGTTATGCCTTAGACTTTGGCCTCATCATCAAGCTCCACACTGTTCACCTCATTTATCGTCATATAAACTGTGTTGCGTTAGACCTAAGACCTAAGTTAGACTAAGTCTCATCATCAGATATTTAACATTTAGAAATAAGTTAACTTTAATACAGATATTTACACATTCATTGAATAATTTCGTGAATATTTGGCCAAAGCTTAGATGAATTCAGTGTTTTAAAAATATAATTGAAATGCAAAAACAATATTTGAAAAGTTTAAATCAGAATGTTAATTGCAAATGTAAATCTGTTTGTGATTTGCAAGATTCTTGCAGGACAATGAAAGAAGTAAACAGAGTGGAAGTCATTGAACTATAGGATAAATTGCAATATGTGTAGCACATGTATTTATTTAATCGTAAATCATTACCACCATGGAGGATAAAAAACCTGCTGAGATATAATTAATTTTTGTAACACACAGTCAAAAGCAGATAGCCTGATTTTAAAGCAGCATTCCAGTGCAAATGATGGTAAACTCAGATAAAAACATAACATAAATTTTTTAATGCTGAAAGAACTATCAATTTTAGCTGGTCAACTTATCAATCACAAAAAGTTGGTTGGGATATCATTAACATCATTTCAATAGAATAAAACTGGTGTATGTATGAGAGAGAATTATGGTTTAGGAGACTTAGAGAGGTCTCTATGTTAGGTAGTAGGAATTTGATATCTTTTTTCTCCAATTAAATGCCAATTAGACCTAATTTATAACATTTCTGCAAGTAATTTCAACTTATACAATCATATGACATGACAAAAATGAGGTTGATGATGCATACATTTCAGTGATATGTTTATAGCTCCCGATTGAAGTTAAAATGTCTTTTTTTTTCACTGGTGATTTATTTAAATTAAAGAAAAAAAAATATATTGTGATTCATTACAGAATATCAGGAAAGTGTAATGTTCATACAGAAATGTAATAAATACACTACCTTGATTCTCACTTTACATCGAAAAAACTACTGCATGTTAACAGATTAGTCCTTTCAATTTAAGAAATACATTTTTCAATACCACATTCATGGGAAAGGAAAACACAGCCGTCACTTTTCTGCCAGTGGGGGTAACAATGGTTGTATTATCAACAGTTAAGGTTTTTGTTCTTCAAGATCTTCCTATACATGTAATTCCTAAATTCCTTGATGGATTTTCTTCACATTTGGCATGAATCTGTATGCAGCAAAGACAATCTCGAGTGAAACACACTCACCCCATTAAGCCAGTGGTCAGGGTCACAGTAATAGAAAAGTTTTGTTACTGTATTACGGTACATTTCCTTGACCCCTTTGGTTGAATTCACAGTCAGAGAAGCTTGTGTCAAAGTTTTCATGAACATTTTTTTAATGTATTTATATTTCCCAAACCTATTGGTGATTCTTTTATTTCATACTTGGGATGAATCTTTATGAACCTAACCTAAATCATTCTGCAGCATGGTCAGTTATCCTTTTGACCATTTGTCAAGTTCACACATTTGACAGCAGTGCTTTGATCAAAGGTTAGACATGCAGGCCCTCGCTTTCTTATCTCAAAATGAAGCAGACAGAATGGTGCATGCTTTAAATATATACCATATATTCTTGCTTATATGTTGAGTCCAACTGCAAACAGATGGACCCTGATAAGCCATCTCATAATGCACCAACAAATCTGAGTCTATGCTGTTTGTTATACTGATTACTCTTAACACACTGCATAGACCCAGCTCTGTCAGGATAATATACCTTGGCAGATCTGGGTCTGTGTCGTTTTGCAGTTGGACTCTACTTATGAGTATATGTTGTAGCTCTTGGTAGTTTGGATGGGAATTTTAACATTTCAAAATGTCTCTGGACTGATATGGATTTTTATCACATAGTCGGTACACTTTGCCTACAGTGTGTGCAGTTTCATATTTTTTATATTATACATGTGAACATATCACTTTATGTGATTCTGATTGGTCCAAATAAGCCCATGAAATTATTGTGCAGTATTCTCTTTACTGATTGGCTGCGATCGTGGGAAAACTTTTTTAACCCCGCCTTCAGGAATTTTTGTTTTCATTGAACATTTTTTGGCTTCCATTTTTTGATTCGACTCGCGAAAGGGAATTTGGAAAAAATGGTCTTGTCTGTTTCAATATTGCCAATTTACCCCCACAGGGGTTTGTTATGTCATGTATAACATATCATAATATGAAAAAATGGCAAAACCCCCAAGACAAGAACAATAACAACAAGTAAAACTGCCGGTATTGCTCAGATGGTAACAAGGGTGGGGGTGGGGATGGATGGGCGGTATATCTGTAGCATGGAATCCACCCTATATACAAACTTGGTTTAAATGTGAACTTACTGAAGTAAATAAACTCACCTTTGTTCACAGAAGAATGTAGACATATACCAGTCTCCCCAACTGACAGAACTTTATCCAACCACAGCATATTTATGCGGTAAATATGTGATGCAAGTCCAACTTAAAATGAGATTTGTTTACGTCTTCTGTACAATCTAATGTTCCAAATCAAATACTGCAAATATCCAGTCACAAATATATTACAGTAAATATGTGTATTTCTGCATCCAGTAATCTTTTTTCACAAAAATATCGCAACAATATAATGTTTAGTCGTCATTGGAATCTCAACATAAACACTGTCACTGTGTTGTGTAAGCCAATTCAAACCGGTAATGTGTGCCGTATGAAACAATGTGACATCACACGCATTGGACAATTTGTGTTGACAAATGTTTTGCCTTCTGCAAAATGTTCTGTTTACTTGGATGGACGATTATTCTTTGATTTATAGTTATCAAAAATGTATAATATACTTTTGCTATTTCAACTTTGTTTGGGACTATTTTCTACGCACAGCAAATGAAAGGTACAGTGTCTGTCAGAATGAACGAAATTATTTGTTCTTCTTTCTATCTAAATAATTTCTACTGAAATAAAACTATGTGATAAAAAGAATCTCAAATGGGTAATGATTTAATATCAAATTTATGAAACTCGTTAAATAATGTCCAGCTTTTGCTCGCCAAGGCTCGCAAAAACTGGAAATTATTCAACTCGTTTCATAAATTCAATATTAAATCGTTACCCATTTGAGATCCTCTTTGTATCATATTAAGGATATATTTTGCCAATTACATTATTTCTATTCATTGTATATATACTTATTGTAGAGATACATTATTTCTATTCATTGTATATATACTTATTGTAGAGATACATTATTTCTATTCATTGTATATATACTTATTGTAGAGATACATTATTTCTATTCATTTTATATATACTTATTGTAGAGTTACATTATTTCTTTTCATGTTATACATATCATGGCGATACATTATTTCTGTTTGTTTTATATATACTTATTGTAGAGATACATTATTGCTATTCATTTTATATGCACCATGGATACATATTGTTTCTATTCATTTTATATGCACCATGGATACACATTATTTCTATTCATTTTATACATATTGTGGAGACTTTTATTTTTCCCCTGAAAGAGACATACAGTATCTACTCACATGCACATGCCATAATTAGAAATCAGCATCAAACAAATTAATATTGTGTGCAATCCCCCAAAATATAACTTAAAAAAAATGTGTGACCTTTTAATGATCAAAATCTGCAAAATTATATGACTGCTATACCAATAAAATGTACTTAATATTTTTTTTCTCTAAATTTCAGTTGTCCTGGACACAAACAAGTGGTTCCATGCAACACTTAATGTTGGAAATGATATCAGTATCACCATTGGTTCAGAATATGATTGAAAAACAGGTACAAATACATAAGTTCTGAATATACTGTATATCATATAAAGAGGACCAGACCAATTCAGACTGTACAGTATATCACAATAAAGGTCAAATTCATCAGTTCTGATGATCCTATATATCACAAAGAAACATAAAGAAGCTCATCTTATACTGTATATCATTAACAACAGGGTCAAGTACACTGTTCAACCTATGAACAGTACATATATATATATATATATATATATATATATATATATATATATATATATATATATAAGAAAAGCAGTTTCACATCAATTCAGATTACATTGTAGGGCATAAAGCATGGTGAAATGCATCAATTCAGACTATATTCTGTATCATGAAAAGAGAGATAAATATGTATTTTTAAACTTTGCTATATATTATAAAGTCTGATAAATTAGTCCAGTCTATATCAGGGCTCAAAAGTAATATTTATTTTTCTTTAAACCGTAGGATTGCCAAAATAAAATGTTTACTGATTCTGCCCAGATTTCACTGATCCTGCTAATATCAAACAGAAACCAGCTGAGTTTCTACTTCAAAATCTGTTATTCTGTAACATTAACTTAAACAAAAAAAACCCCAAAACAACTGTATTTCACCAACAAGACTAGTGAATGAAGCAACCTGCACACTTGTGTATTTCTCCACATTCTCAGTGCAAAAAGTGCACAACACCTCAGCCTCTTCTGGGCCATAATTAAGCCATTTTTGTTCAGTTTCTTAATATTTTTGGTACTTAATCTCTTCCCTTGATCGTATTTGCGATTGTGCTTCCTCTTGTCATTATCTACTTTCTCCTGCTTCTCTTACTGCTGTACATCGTGCAAATACTTTCACATATTTACGGTTGTCACAGCATATGTTTATCAGCAATGATATAAATCTTAAACACAGTGTTCACTATATTCAGGACTATTCATCTAGTCATTGAACACAACCTTTTCTGATTGGTCAAGATTCTGCACCTTATATTATCGTAAGTAATGAAATCAGCACTTAGGGACAGTACACCATAGTTCCATGTTCATCAAGACAGTTTGAACAATAATCACACTAAATTACCTGATAGTGACTTTAACACCTGTTCATTTGCGCTGCGCGCATTTATTGTGTCTCATCAATAATAGGATGTTGGTAGGTACCATTTAGCACAATAAACAGATCAATTAAAGGATATGCCCACTTACAACCACTTCTTATGGTGAAAATTCTCACTGCCTGTATGGATTAGTGACTGGTGAGTTTTACTGATTAGCAAAATCACTAACCATGATTAGCAGGTCAATTTAGAGCCCTGCTATACTGTAAATCATAAAAATAGGGTCAAATGTATCAGTACAGACTATACTGTATATCACAATAAAGGTCAAATACATCAGTTCTGACGATCTTATATATCATAAAAATATAGTCAGATCAGCTCAGACTACCAGTATACTGCATTTCATTAAAAACAGAGTCCAATACACTGTTCAGATTAGACTGTATATCACAGAAAAGGTCAAATACACTGTTCAGACTATACTATATATAATAAAAGCAGGGTCAAATCAGTTCAGACTATAGTGTGTCTTAAATAATTGTCAAATACATCAGTTCGGTACCTGTCCAGGCCAGCCCGAGTCAGCTGTCTTGAAGTGTTCTTGGGAAAGATGCCCATCTCCTTGACAGGATATCGCCAATGGCATGTTTAAGTGACATTAAAACCAACACAAACAAATCTTCCAGCAAATCTGTCTGTCTCTATATATTTATTAGTCAGATGTATAAATTTATAAAGTCTGTACAGAATTTCATTCCAGTTGTATTTACTTATTTATTTATTCATGTTTCATTTATTTGCTTTTAAGTGTATTAATCTGAAAAATATTGCATCAAAATGTAGAAGTCTTCACTGCAAATTTTTCTTTTGTAAATGTAACATTTTTTCCCCCAGAAGGAATCTGGCTAGAAATATAATATTTAACTTGAGAACTTATTTTGGAAGATAGAAGGTATTCTTTTCTTCATATATTTTTGATTGGATGTACATTATCTTCGTAAGTTTGAACTTCATTCAAAATCATTGCTGTAATGATGTCTTTACTTGACTGAACATATATATATATATATATATATATATATATATATATATATATATAAATAAAGTACCCATTTAATGGCCTGAACTACTGGTACTACTGTAGTACCTGACCTGTTTAGTAGCATCACTGCACACACACATATATATATATATATATATATATATATATATATATATATATATATATATATACACCTTACCTTATAGTACCCGTTTGATGGCATGACCTTCTACAGTGAAGCCCCTCAAAATCGAAACTGCCTTAGATGAGATTTTGTTTTTTTGTTAATAATGTGTTTCACAGATGTAAAAACAATATTTTTGATAAGCAATTTTGAAATGAGTGTGCAATTATGAGATCAACGGAAGATGTGTGTATACGAGTGCACAAATTAAGCTCTTTTGGGTGATTTTTTTTAACATGAAATTAAAGTTAGCTGAGATGAAAAATTTATCTCCTTCTAAAAAATCACTTTGTCACATTAATAAATATGGTTTGTTTCACATAGAAATCCAGTCCTCATCGCATGAAACATTTAAAGAATGAGATACTTTTAGAACTTAACTGTATGTCCATTAGAATTATAAATCATAATTTACAGGCATTTAGCTGTTGTTGTAGGGTTTGACACCATTTTCAGCACAAGATAGGCTATACGTGGCAGCCAGTATAAATGGAGGAGGAAGAACCCAGGAAAACTTCGGAAAGAATCACTGACAACACAAGAAGCTACTGGCATGCTTTCTCACATACTCACATTGGCCAAACCTGAGACTCGAACCCACAGAGAGAGAGGTGAGATGGCAATGATCCATAATGGTGAGCGCTTTAGATGACTCAGCCACTCGGGGGCCCCACAGGCATTTAGTTATTAATAAAAGGTGGCTCATTTTTATGGTGCAAAGATTTCAGATTAGCATATTGTCAGAACTAACCTGTGTTTGTACATGTCAATTATTGTGTTAACCTCACATGCCCTTGGGACATTTTGTCAATGAAAAGCCTACTGGTGTTTGTGAACCATAAATTATCTGGTCCCGTGCATGGCAGAAATTTAGCAGCCAAAAAATATTTCTGAGTTTTAAGTGAGCTTTGGTTTTATGGGAATTTTTTTAATGCACAGATGAAATTTGGGTTCAGATGCTTTGGTGGGTTTGGGCTCACTGGAAAAAAATGAAAAAATGATTTTGATGTAGGGAAAATGATGGGATGACCACCATATAAATTGTAACTTTAAGGGGATTCCTGTATACTTAGGGTTCAGTATTGAGGAGACTCCTTGAAGTACCCAACGTTATACATACAGTACCAGTTTAGTGGCCACTTGTAGATTATTAAATGCTCCTATCCTGAACTTTCTTTTGAATGAACATGTTCATTATTTTGTTAACAATTATTGTAAATCTTTAGAGCAATAAAATGTATGGCAGAAATGGATGTTTCTTTTGAAGGTTTGGAGTTATTTTCCTCTTTCACCATATATGATTTTAAGACTGAGGGACCAGATTTTCCATCAGCTAATGGAGACTTGTTTTAGAACGTCATGCTTCATTTTCAGTTGATGAATTGAATTGGTTCTTTTATCACAACAAACTTTTGAATCTTTGTGCACAGCCTCTTCTCCAACTTCAAGTCCAGCTTATTTTGTGTTACCAAAATAAGCAGCATTGGAAATATCTACTGTTCCAATGCTGGAAAAACAACTTTTGTTTCTTAATAAGACTGGAATGGCGTGATATGGATCATCTGTTACAATGCATATATGTACAGTCATAAAATTTCACTGGCTCTTGAATGAAGAAGAATACTTTTGTAATTTAGCTCTGTTCATCATAGACAAGGATGGCTTTTGGGATGGCCTTTTGTCCATCATCCATGTCTGTCCATTAGCACAAGATTTTTATCAATACTTTTTATAAACTACTTGGAGGACTGTTTTAAAACTTTACACACACATTCAGCTCAAGGTCTAGTTGGTTCTAAATGAAAATAGTGCTTCTGAGACATCCAATATAGCTGTCAAAGAAGCCAGCTTGAAAACCTTGTCATCGCTACTTTTCCTGAATGGATGGTCATGGTATGGCATGGCATTTTCACTGAAAGACTTGTTATGATGTCTAGTTGGTTCTAAGTTCTTAATAAAAATGGTGACAATCTGATTTCCAATATGACCACAAAGTAGCCATCTTGAAAATCTTGTTACTCCTACTCCTTCTGAATGGAAGGTCATATTGACATGGAATTTTCAAATAAAAAATGTCATATGATGTCCAGTTGGTCCCAGATGAAAAGGGTGCCGATATGACCACCAATATGGCCATCACAGTGGCCAGCTTGAAAAGCTTGTCAGTTACTCCAGTTAGATGGCAGTGATATTGATATGTGATTTTCATCAACAAACTTTTTACAATGTTTACTTGGTCCTAAATGATGATGATCTCACATCCCAATTTGGCAACTACAGCAGCCATCTTGAAAATTTTGTTATGACTACTACTTCTGAAATGATGGTGATATTCACATGCTATTTTCTTCTAATGATGTCCAATTGTTCCTACGTGAAAATAGTGCCTATCTTAAATACTACATAACTGCCACAGTGGATACTTTGAAACTTGTTATTGTTTAAAAATATCAGATGGTTTCAACATTCATCACTTGGAAATTTGTTTTGAGTGTCAGAACCTTCAAGGGACTCATGTTTCCTTTATTAAGATGTAAAACATGCATGCTGTATCTGAGGGTACAAAATATACTGTGGCACATCCTGAACCATAAATTGAATGGCACATAATAGCAAAGTCTCTGTGACCTATTTATACATTGGTCCAATGAATTGGAATAGATGAAAAGCCATTAAAAACCAAAGTACACCACTGTTTGATCTTCACACCCAATCTGCTTCCTATTTGTTTGTTTTTAGTTTATAAAGCTGGATCAAATTAAATGGGATATCATCAAGGGTTCATTGAAAAACGAAGATAACTATATATGCAATTTATAAAAAGTTTATTTTGGAATTAATATGAGTGAAATATTTGTATAATTACAATGGTTTTTTTTTACAGATAGAAGAAATCTATTACTTACTATTTATACAAACTGAGTATGATTGGATAAACAAATTGAATACAATGACCTGATGATTCCAACAGAATTTCAAAAGTACCACAACATAAGAAGCACAAATCAAACACGGGTGAAATAAAAAAATATAAAACAAGATTTTCAGTTAACGTCTGAAACTGTAACTTTATAAATCAAACCTGCCCATCCAGAAGGTCTGGTTGATAAATATTCATTCTGGACTGTATTTAATTGTCAACAACAAAGATTTTTACTTATTCAGTGAGTGTAGTTAATGAAAATTGTGTAAAGCACTTCAGGACGGCACATTATACTGAAGATAATTTTTAAAGCTATGCAGAACATGTAGTAATCAACAAAGTGTTGACATCAGGATTGATACAAAATTTTATTTGCTGACTTTTGAAATAACAGGAATTGTCTACTAGCCATATGAGATAAGTAGTGTATCTATTATTTTTCCTTCCAGTGCTTTTGCTTCATCATGGTTGCTCTTGAAGTAGGTACATTATACATTCAAAGGAGTCAGGAAGGTACATGAAACATTCAAAGGATTCAGGGAGGTACATTATACTTTCAGAGTACTTTTGAGATAAAAATACTATGAAGATATAATATACCTACATTAAAACTTCAAAGTAAGTACAATATACTTTAAAGTTTGACCTTATGCATAGTAGCTTTTTAATGTAATGCACCTATCTGATGAGCATACATCACTATGGTAAGATATTTTAGTACAAGTCATAGAGGTCACATAGGCATTCAGTACAGACTATTTACAGAAATGGGTGCCCTTTCCTAGATTTTAATTAGACATACCTTTAAACTGCTATTATTCACTTCATTTGTATCGTCATACATCCATTTTCCTTTGGAAGGTCAATATTTACATCCTCACAAAATACATACGGCAAAAATTAATGTTAAAGCACATGGACATTTATGAATGAAGTCAGCCTAAAGGTGTGATCCAGTACAAACCAGACTTAATGTCACATGCTGTGAAGTCACAATAAAAGCTGTGCATTTAAAAATAGAACGTGCACTACCTTATTTTGTCCTCTTTTCTTGACCCAGTTTAGTACCTGGCCACCATTGTAAAACTCTACAGGAAACAATTTTCATCAGAAAGTTTTCTTCATAAGTTTAAGATGCAGAGCATTCAACTTTCATTTCCCTTTTTTGCTGTATTTGCTTTACGGACCTTACGGGATTGTGTGCTAGAAGCACTGGATTTAAAATCACCATCACATGCCTTTTTAAAATAATACACAAATCTAAGAATGGCTGCACTTCTGTTTTTGTCTTTATCCAACTCAGCAAGGACTTTGTTTATAGTATCTGGTTTGCCCTCCCATATGTTAATTGCTTTTCTAGCTGCATCAACATAGCTATTAACAGCATCATCATCCTGAAAAAGCTGGCTGCGATCTGAAAAAGCACAACATCCAATGTTACTTGAAATTAATTGTGATAAAGATGAGCAGGTTATATTTTTTGTTACCTCATTATACAAATCAACAGCGCATGAGAATGTCTAAAAAAATTTTTTTTTTTAGTTTTCAAAAACAACTGTGCAGTAGAGTATTCAAGCTTTTATTGCTGAAAATTTCTGTTCTCACTATTTAGAAGCATAAAACTTGTGTGACATGCTCTCAAGGAGAAACATTTTATTTTCATCAGTGTTTCATTTGTGAAGTGTTTAATATATTTTTCAGGTTTCTGTATTCCCACTGCATTAGCCATGTTGTGAGAAAGTTATGTTTTTTCATTCACTAAAATTGTACAATATAAGGATCAGGAGTTCTGTCGATTTTTTTCCCATCAGACTGATCAAACAGATTGCAACCAACCCTAGCCCCCCACTTTTCTGTGGAAATAATACAAAAAGTCAAGAATATACATGTGTGCGTGTGTGTGTGTGTGTGTGTGTGTGTACATTGCAATATGATATGTTGCTCTAATAAATACTGAAATGAAAGTTTAAGCCATTATTGCATGATTTTACAAGAAATATGAAGTTAGTAATGTAATTTTGAACATTAACACATCCACATGCAACTAGGACAAAATCTTTATAATGTGGAAGAAAATCGACAAAGTCCTGTTTCCCTGAACAAGTAATATAAGGCACCTGCTTAAGGAAAAAAGGTAAGATGTCAACATCAGCATCCTTACCAAACTGTTCGTTACAAGCACAGATGTCGTTGGAAAACTTGACTCTTGAACTTCCCTTTAGAAGCCCCTTATGGGCCAGTTTGTTGACAATGAACTGGCAGACATGTCGTTTATCTCCATGGATCATGCAGTCCTCATTCATGACTTTGGGAGCAGTATTTGTTTTGGAATGGCTGTTGGAAGTTTTCATGGCAGTAGCCTGCGAAGTAAATGCATCCATAAAGTTATGTATGACCACACTTAATGGCAAAAATATATTGAGTCCTGCTGCATTACAGGTATGGAATTCATACACAAATACCCTATGCTTAGGACTGATCCTTATTCAATGTATAAGACTAAGATACATTTTTTATTATGATGGAGAAGAAACACTTTTCAAATTAAAATTTGCAGCAGTTTATTTGCCTTTGATACAACCCATGTATTGTCTGTACTGATTGACAAGTTCATGGGTACACCTTGGATGTGTTGCATATCCTTAATACTGTACAGACAAGTTAAAGATGCAGAACAGTACACAGTGATATGTGCATGAGATCTAACTTAGCAGGGTTTTTTTTTTTAAAGTGGACTTGTCGTATATCTATATGAAGCACTTTTTGACAGATATAGGTGGCCAATCCCAAATTAAATGAATATATGAAAAAATTCCTAATTTTTGGTGTAGTTACTTACACCTAAGACACCAACCACACCTGGAATTAAGTTCCAGATACACTTAGCGGATCATAAGAAAAAGTGTAAAGACTTACATTAGTAATCAAATAGACTATAGTATGCCATGGATTCCAATCTTTATGGTTTTGAAGAGATATATTTTTCATCACATTGGTGATGGTGATTGTGGAATATATGACTATAAATGAATTGTCTTAATGCACAATGAACATTAGAATTTGGTCAAGTTTTATTATATTCTCCATACAAGCCACTGTTAAATATATGCAAAATTGTTCTTGTGTTTCATAAACCTTAAATTCTTACAAAAAGTAGCTTTTAAATACATGTAGTCCTGATGCACTCTTAGAAACATGTCACACTGTTAAAGATCACATTAAGGAAGTAATGTTGTTATGGACATATTTTTTATACTCCACTACAAAAGCATTGGGGGTACCAGGTGGCCGAGTGGTTTAAAGCACTCGCCTTTACTGATTCACTGCCATCTCACCTGTCCATGTGGGTTCGAGTCTCGGACTCAGCCTATGCGGGTATCTGAGAAAGCTGCCTGTATCTTTTTGTGGGTCAATAGTTCTTAATGGGGTTTTCCCACGTTCTTCCTCCTTCAGATATCCTGAGTGCCATATATAGCCTATCATTTGCTGAGAAATGTTAAACCCTAAAACAACTACAAAATCATTTAGTGGCATTTCAATCAGACAGTATTTCCATATGGTACACATTGGATGAATGTTTTATGTCATTCCTGACACTGTGGTGGGGCATCTGTGTTCCATGAACATATCTGGACTTGTTCTGTGAATTTATCAGTAATTTAGTTGGCATTTAATAAAGAAAGAAAGACTATTTAGTGGTCAGAAGCAAAACTGCAGCCAACATGGGCTTTCCTGGATTTTCACAACACACTATATATATATATATATATATATATATATATATATATATATATATATATATAAAAGTAACGACTATGGCTATCTAACTGCTAACGTCAACTCGACAATAAAAATAAAGGGTTTGATACAAAAAAATTAATAAAATATACGTCCATAAAGAGTCCCTTTATCGGCTAATCGATCAAATGAAGGACCAGTTAACAAGAATATACATGTACTGGTATCTTTGGGGGAACAGATAGAAAATACCAGGTGTCGTGTAAGATAACCACGTAAACCATTGTTTTACCACGCAAACGTGAATGTATTAGTGGCGACATTTAGACATTTGCTGAATATATATATATATATATATATATATATATATATATATATATATATATATATATATTGATAGGCATATATGGTTTACTGTGCACAAACACCTATCACAGTAACTTTTAAATAATTCAAGTCTTTACAATGAAAAATGATACAATAACCCCCTTTCCACAGATCAACATCAATTCAAACAATTTATATTAAAACTTAAATGTGCATAGTTAACTTGTTATACGGTATGAGACACAGAGACGCCAATCTAACCTGTGCCGCCATATTGTTTTGTCCGACTCTTTATTTACTTCCTTGAATCCTCCAAAGTTTTGACTTGTTATAATCGGCTGTTGTTTCATGTATGTTGTTTTAACTGCTTATCTTGAAGCATAACCTTCATGAATAAACTTTGCCGTGCAAGAAAAACATTTCCGAAATGTGTCCCACAATTCAGAACGTACACTTTTCTCGAGATCTACAGTCAATATGTAATTAGCTCGAAACGTACCCAAGTGAAAACGTACTCGAGTCAAAACGTACCTTTGAATGCCGAAACATGCCGAAGTCAAAACGTACTCATTACTCACAGCAAAATGAAGTGTTCATCAAAGCGGTTTACCCTTTAGTGTTATAGTAAGTACATTTTCGTTCAAGTCCGAATTGTTGTAGTTTGTGTTCTGCTGTAAATTCACTCTTTCTGTTTGATGCAATAAAAGTTTTGATTTGAATTTGCCTTTTCATGAGCCTGATTCTAATTTCCAAGTAATACTGCCAAAGTGTTATATATCCATCCATCTAATCTGACTTGTTTATTTTTTTTCATCCCTTACGGACATATTTGATCTGTAAAATACAAATCTTAGAATGAGATGTTGAGTTATTCCAAATTAAATTATTTAAAGGGCTTCCAGTATCAAAGGAAATTTCAAAGGCGAAGTTGTTGTTACACTATGCAATATTATCTTTTCTACAAGATCAAACAAAATCAATCGAAATCAGCCATGCCTGTTCACAACTTACGGAAAAAGTAGTATGTACTGATATGTATAAATTTCAATATATATAAGACTAAAACAGTAAATCTCCGAACTCAGCGTGTTGGGACTTGCTTTAATTTGGTTTCGTTTTGATTTAGGTACGTGTTGACTGTGAGTTGGTTACGTTTTGACTTCAGTATGTTTTAGGTTTTGGTACGTTTTGACTTGCGTCCTTTGGAAATATGGTAAATACTCGTAAACTAAATCAAGAAAACAAATAATCAGTGACCTTATTTTCATCTTAGGCAAGTTAATTTATCTCATTGGGACAAATAAACTATCGGACATCTACTTTATGAAATGTGAATTCTCAAAATTGTCTGTATCAAACTAAAGGTGACATATAACCTTGCAAGTCGTCTGCTGTCAATTTTCACGTTCAAGACAGTTCGTAGTCGTTATATAAAATGTTGTTTGACTTAGATATTTCAAAACTTTTCTGGAATCCCAGCAACGCCACCAAAATGAAAATTTCAAACATTCACTACATTATTATCGATTGTGTCCAACGATTAAAACAAAGAATTTTTCTAATTTCCCGTGACTCTTTTAATTCCTTGCTATAAACACGAAAGAAATATCTAAGAATATGATTGTTTACCCTCTACTTTAGACGTATGCAAAAGCAATAGACCTTTGTTCCAAACCCAGTGGACCGATAGGTAGATAGGAAATAACTGGTAGGTGAGTCGTGACCTAGAAGGGATTAGCCAAGCAAAGTGTGTATTGAGATATTGTGCCTATGTGCAGGTCTCGGCAGAAGTAGCTTTGCCTTAAGTCGTTTCGCCCCTATTCATTACTGGGTGGAAAGTGGATAAGACGCTGGACTCGTGACCTGAAGGGTGCGGGTTCCGTTACCACCATCTAATGGGTGCGGGCTCAATTACCACCACCTGCTACCAAGCTGTGTCCTTGGGCAAGGAACTCGACTCAGCTTGCCTCAGCACGATAAAACCTTCAAGTGTTGCTGTGTTTTAAACACACACACACACACACACACACACACACACACCAATTTTATATCAGTGTCATTCATGTAGACAAACACAAACACATTACTCATCTGCTCCTCTCTCTCTCTCTCTCTCTCTCTCTATCTCTCTCTCTCTCTCTGTGATGTATGCAGATATTAGTGCTCTCACTAAAGCAGATGCATGCAGACATTAGCGGCAAATCCAACTCTACTCTTTTATTTTACAAATGAATTTTATAAGTGCGTAGTTTAGTGGTTGAATCAGTAGTTGTATGAGCCACTTCGAGGACATATAATAATTATACAGACACTCGAAGGTTAACATACGGGGGCACTTTCGGGAATAAATAATAATTACACAGATCGTAGGTTTAACATTGGAATAGTATTATAGGGATAAAAATGTTTATAGGGACAAACTTGTTGATGGGGACAAACGATAATATTGTTACAAGTGGCTAACCTTAATTTGTGTTACATAGCAACAGTTGACCTCAATATGTACCAGTATGGGTACGTATGGGAAATCCTACGTTAAATTTGTTCATAGGTTTAACAAGGGAATGGTATTATAGGGACAAAATTATTTATAGAGTCAAACGTTTTTATGGGAACAAAAGAGTTTATAGCAACAATGGAAAACGTAATAGTAACTTTATAATACTGTAGTTTTAGGCTTTTTCTGAGGACTTACGGAAAATGTAATGTTAACATTTTTGCATACTATGTAGTACACGTTTTTAGAGTACTATTCAGCACCTGTTATTTTATTACAATCCAAACATACGCATTACAATTCAGCACCCACTTTATTATTACAATCCAGCACACCATATATACAATCCAAACACCCACTTTTAGGATACAATTCAACACACGCATTACAAATCCAGCACCTTCTTTATTATTACAATCCAGCACACCACATGTACAATGCAAACACCCACTTTTTGAGTACAATCCAACACACGCCTTACAAACTCAGCACCCGCTTTATTATTACAATCCAGCACACCACATATACAGTGCAAGACACAGTTTTCGATTACAATCCAACATATCACATATACAATCCAACACCTGACGTTTTACTATAATCCAGCATACCATATACATAATCCAATACCAACTTGTTGATTAGAATCAAAGCACACGCCTTAAAATCCAGCAAACGAAAATGTATTACAATCCAACAAACCACATATACAGTCCAATACCCACTTTTGATTACACATAACTCATCAGATACACAATGCAGCACCCGCTTTTTGATTACCATCCAACCATACAGCATACACAATTCAGCTCGCGCAATTTGATTACTATCAAAACACTTATAGAAATCTACGGGAATTTAGCACAAGATAGGCGTTTATTGAATTTTACTTGGGGGAAAACGTCAAAAGCGTTAAGCTTCATTGTATCGAACATTTGTGATAATCTTCGAGAAATTAACATGGGAATAGTTATGAACTATTCAACTGCTTAGTTATTACTTCCTAACACCACAGACACACTATCCAAACGCTTTGTGCAGTGTATTAAACCCTACATACTACCAGACGAAAAGGGTGTGATGTCAAAGAAGGGATGAAAACATACAAACATGCTATCCAACACACCACCTATACTATCCAACACCCCATAGACAATATCCAAATTCTCTTTCCTCGTGATTGAATGGTGTGCGTGTATGAATGTGTGTTTAAGCAACTTATCCGTGGTATAAAAATCAAGACAAAAGACCCGTTTTCTTTTCTCTTTTGTGAATCACAATGAAATTTTCATAACGCATCACAAAAGTCCATTTTCTTCTTTCTTTATTTCATTGTCTGTCTCTTTCGTTTGTAT
Source organism: Megalonaias nervosa (assembly GCA_016617855.1). NCBI lineage: Eukaryota > Metazoa > Mollusca > Bivalvia > Unionida > Unionidae > Megalonaias > Megalonaias nervosa. Next base: position 25,833 of record JAECUM010015328.1, on the reverse strand, counting down.
TTCTTCACTCCTCTTCTGGTGTTTCTTCTGTTGGTCATGATGTTTTGATTTCGTGACCTGGATGAATTCTATTTCTGCAAAACTCTCCTCCTCTCCCTTATGTTCTTACTGTTTGTTCTCTTTTTTTTCGGACAATCTGACGAACAACGTCTTTTTCCTGACTGTCACATGCCTCCTACGGTATTATTACTAATACCGGAGAAAGACGGACAATTAAAATTTAAATAGCTCCGAGCCCCCAATCAACAATGCCGACGGTTTAAGTCTACAAATAACTCAAGGTGGGAAGTATAACAATTTAATAAAATATAACAAATGAATTCAGTAATTCCCGTGACAATTTCTCAAATTCAACTCTTCAGACTATTGCAATCGATTACCTATTACAAGTTGCCAAATGTCATCGCATAAATTTAACGGAATTGAGAGAGAGAGAGAGAGAGAGAGAGAGAGAGAGATGGTTGAACCAGTTACTCATCTGTCACTCCTCCTGTCGTCTTTGGTACTCCGGTACCGTTGCTATTGTGCTCTCCTGGTCCTTTCGGTGCTCACAGTCACGTGCCTCTTCCAGCAATGTACCTCAACCTCTGACGTCACTACGGCGTCTTCCTCGCGTTCTTTGCACCTTTTCCCACGTTCCCGCTCTTTGGGCGTCAAGCCTGCACTTTCTCCCGGAAAGCTTCCTGTAGAGTGTAGAATTATAAAGGACGTATAGTCTGGTCTCCCTACGCTACTCTTGGGGAAAAATTCACCACTCTCTCACAGACCATTCATCAAAATAATGGCAAATAAATTAACAGGTCAACTCACACACTCACATCTAAGTATTCCATATACGCTTTGTTCAATAATAATTGTGTTACAATAATTGTATTATTAACGTGTTCAAATACCTGCATACAAATACCTAATTTTTAACTTCTCGATATAGTGAATTATCATCATCAATAGGAAGCATATGCATTTTCAACCCTGCGAGTAATAAAAGACACATACAAGTATTTAAATACCATATATACGTGTGCGTAAGTCCAACAATGACTGTATGTTCATATACTGATAAGCAAGTACAGTTCTAACACAAGTCTCTATAGATTCAGTTATGCATTATGATGCAGCATAGTAGTAAATGACGCAATACACTTAGATTTCAGTTCAACAATCTACTATACGTAACAATGTATCAATCTTACAAATTCCTATTTATGAAAATAGTACGAATATTCGGGGGAAGATATGTTACCTTAAGAAGTCTACGTTCGCAGATCACAACCTCGAATTCCACGAGAATTTCTTATCCCCTTTTACGAGTGGCAAGTTAAACCACTCGGAGTACAATCTAAACTTCTGTAATCCTCCCTTGGCTGGGTTCACCCATGTACTAATTTCAAAATGAATTTAATCCGAAAATAACGGCTTTGCTTGCGTAGAAAATCCGCCCTAAATTTGAATATTTAGTTTGATTGGATACGGTCTGGTCTCTTTGAAACTGCCTTGATTAATCTTACACTTGCTGGGTATTCGGTTTTTCATTTTTCTACAGTCTAAATTTCTTTCATGTCAGTAGGGAATCACGGGCGATTTGCGACAAACATCCTGGCTATATACACCAACTCTTTGACTACGGTCTAACAAAGAAACTTGACGAATTAACTCTCTCTCTCTCTCTCTCTCTCTCTCTCTCTCTCTCTCTCTCTCTCTCTATATATATATATATATATATATATATATATATATATATATATATAGGCATTGGCAAATTTTCCCACGACGTGACACTGACAATGATAACATGTATCTTAAAATTTGTTTCTCTTTTCTCCCGTCTTTACTTTGTTTTGACGTTGTGGTCATTTTGGATCAAATGTCCTTTCTCCTGACTTATATGACAAGTATCTTGACTTTTATTGCCAGAGGACGTGTTCGTATTCTTATTTGAAGTACACTTTCGAATGACTCTAGGTAAACGTCTGACCAGAAAGAAATCCTGTTTCCATCTTCACAGTTTGAAAGCTGAACGAATGCTATTTACTCTTCTGGTAAGAAGCTCGCGTTATATATAGGGATCAAGTGTATGTAAAAGTCATATTCAATTTTGGGATCAAGATGAAACTATCACCATATTCCAGTCAAAAAGCAGAAGAAGTTGAGGAAGACATGAGGCAGCGACGACGACATTCTGTGTGCTGGTGGAAATGTTAGCCCAAGTACACGTTACTGATTTCCAAGAGGATATGAGGGAGCCTGAACCAATACCCGCACCTTCTGCCACAAGACTGAGAGAGCCCGGATCCACGAAACAGGAAAGTGGTTCAGTAGCTCCCAAAACTTGTTAACACATTCGAGAGACGCAAAATCTAACTTCCATAAAATTTAGAACCACGGCTTTCAACCTACACGGCAAAACTTCCACCCGAGAAAGCAGAATGTTTCATTACAGATTTATGAGATTCCTTGTTGGAGATATTGAAACGACAGTACCAAGGTAAAGAGGACGATCATTGTAGACTACATTACTCACGGCAGTGTGTAGTCTCCTGTCTGGGCTGAGGTTAGTACACATGCAGAATTAACACTGTTTAAAGTAATAGACTAAATTCAACAAATCCAACAATCCAACGGCGAGTTTAACATGACCGATGAAAAATCCACATTTCACATGGCACACGTTCACCTGTTAAAGGTAGCTGAACGCGCAGAAAAATGTTGTTGGTGAAAGACATTCGCAGTACCTAACACAGTATCGTCCAAATTCTCGAGACCAGATGTGCTTAGCCCGGGCCGTATTCGTAGGTCAAACGTATGCCGAGAAGAACGTGACCGCAGAATGGAAAACAGTATTGGAAAGAATTAGAAAATCGGACAGAGCCAAACAACGAAGAGAAGCAGAACTCCTGTTTGTGAAGACAGAGATGGTGTGTTGTAATCCTGAAATGCAAAACTTCAAGACTTCTTGGCTCCTCACTATACGTTAAAAGTGTATCCTCAAGTCGTTGGCGTAGCTTCGTGTTTCGAACACCCGATTTGCCAGACGGAAAGTACATTCACGTGTATCGTCAACAAGAGCAATTCGATACCATTACATTATCACAGGATTTCTCGAATACACTTATTATTGTGAGAAATTCGACCGAGAACTTACCACTCGCGAGCAACACATTCACTACGAAGAGAGATGTCGGGACGGTTTTGAGTTCAAACCATACATTACTGACGAGCAAGAACTAATTCATTGCTCAACTTGTAAGCGAACCTTTGTGAGACCTAAGTGTTACGAACAAAATCACATGAAAACAAGTTGAACACCAGTATAAAAGTGTTTGCGAATTATTGAGATTGTATTAAGCATGTGGACATCTTATTGGAACTAATATCGCCAAGGCATACCTTGGTCCAGGAAAGAAAAGATGCAGTTTTTGTCACCAAATCGTGGACTTTAATCATGAGTGCTACTCCAAAAATATAAGAATGACCTGGAGGAAGACTTGAAGGAAGACAAGCACAAAACAAAAAAACGGAACAAGTGGATATATCTTTTACGACCTTGAATGGCATTCACGTCCGTAATTTCTGCGTAGCTCATAGAGCTTGGGAGAAGTGCATACAAGAACTTATATTTTGTCATTGTTCCTATTGTAGTAAGGTTCCAGGAGGCCGTGAAAAATCTTTCGTGGACCCCGCACTCTTCCTTGATTTTGCTGAATCGATCTTAGACATGCCGACGACACTTGGAGCGAAGTGGACACCCATCTTTACGGGGACTGCTATCAATATGCAACAGTGTAGACACATTTTCTCTGGATATGATGGAGACTTTTTTTCTTAAATATTGTCCAGATCAAGGCACAGAATTTCTCACAGTCGCAACGAACGGAGCCAAATTCATCTACAAGAAAGTGAAAACGTACAGTTTAAAGATTCCTTGAGTTAATTAGCCATGCCTTTGAGTAGAATGCCTAAAACGTTTGGAATGACTGAAAAGGCCAAAGATTAATTTCCACACATTTTCAATAGAGAAGCTAATCAACATGTTATGCTGTTGTTTTTTTTGTGACATGAACTATTACGACCTCGATAGCTTGCATGAAACAACGAAAAAATTCTAAACTTGGTATCAAAACTCACAATTCAAACTCTCAGGAAGAAATGTTAAAGTATTGCCGATACGATGTGGACATTTTACGCAATTGCTGTTGAAAAGTTCGACAATTATTTCTGGATCACGGAGGTATTGATCCTTTTAAGGAAGCGTCTACCATCGCTAAAGAGTGGATTAGTGTATCGAAAGAACCCCATGCGCTAGAACAAATTAGTTATCATTACCACCTCAAATTTACGTGTCAATTAGCCGTCGATACTCCTCCTAAGCTTTGCGTTGGTTGCAATACTTGTTCGAAAGTGAAGACAAATGGATGCAACATGCTAAAAACTGGGGAGAAAAGAAAACTGAATATCGTTCTGTGGGTGGTTGGGGTTTAGAAAATCTACGTCCTCCAGGAATGTGTTTTTCAAGGCTCCACCAAGTATTTCCCGCAACGAAACCTGAAAATTCCTTTCTCGGAGTTCACATGGAAGAGTTGCACGAGCAAACATACCAGTGACGACCGAGGTAAGAAAAATAAAGATACCAAGAGTTAGCAATGTGGGAGCACGAGCACAGCTGACGTTGCAAAACCGATCCCGAATCTAGACGCATTGCAGAAAGTTATGAAGTAGTGGACATCGAACCTTGGAACCCACGTGACAGATTATTAGGAGGACGAACCAAGGCGACATGCTTGCTGTACGACGTAGACGAATATCATGGAGAAGAAATCAAATACATCGATGTGTGTTCGTTAAATCCATGAATTTGTAACTATGCTCGATTTCCCACAGGACACCCTGAAATACTGGCAGCTTACATCAACGAGAACACATCTGTGAATACGAAAGATTGATCAGAGGAAAAGTCTTACCTCCAGCTCATTTGTACCAAATTGTCTTACCACATGATTGCCAAGGAAACCTGACGTTTTCTTTATGCCGTACGTGTGGTGCAACACATAATCCAGACCAACGTTTTCGCCACAAGGCGGAAAAGCGCGCTTTGAACGAACCAGGGTGAGTGTCTAATTGTTTCGCGATCTTGATCTTGGATACCGCCTGTTAAAATCTATGAAAATTGGCCTTTCCTACCACAGAACAATACCAAAATTACGTCGACTCGAGTCCAGAAAGTTTCACCGGCTTCTTCAACGCATTTCCCAAACTAAAACAAGAAGTGAGTGGATATCTCTTTTCATGTCAGACTCCAGAAGACAAGACAAATTCAATGAAGGATACCGATCATTTGAAGGCATCACTTTGGAAAACGTTGAAATGAACGAAGGAAGACTGTCGTTTGCTAAAATCATGTTAAAATCGTTTGTTGGGAAAAGTCGCACACCGTTAAATGTTGCCTAACACGAAATATTTGACAGATCCGAGAAGCGAACTTTCAGCTGGTGGATGACAAAGGGAAACTCATGAACATACAAAAATTATTCCTGAAGATTTGATCTTGGGTCAATTACAAAGAAGTTACTGACTTTACACCTCCCAGAGCGTATGGAAATGTCATCATTGCGTCCGTGACAGTCAATGCCCATTTAAAACTGTACGAAGCCTTAGAACGTTTAGGAGATCGAGCTCTTTACTTTGACACCTTCAGAAAAGTCGAAGGCATGGACTAACGAGCATCCAGAATACACTATCTTCAGTTTTGCTAGAGGTGGCCCCCAAAATTACGGATACCAATACCGAGACCAACGGAGAAATTCATTCCAAATATAAAGTCAAAGGACTGACGCTGCTTTGACAGAACGTAAATTACTTCAAAGCATCATTTAAACACCTCATCAAACCGAATGCGATTTTGAAAAACATAAAGTGGCACAAGTGGCAGATCCAAAAATCTATACTCAAAGCAAAAAACCTACCAAATCATTTTTTAACCTGATGGAAGTGGTTCTCTAGTAGGTGTCATTTTTGTTCACTTTGAAATTGGATCCTACTGCTGAACATAAACCAAAGAAAAATTCGAATCCTTCTCCAAAATGCGTCAAAAGGAGAAGAGTGGTGCCACTGCAAGTTCACACAAAAAATAAAAGTCCCAAGAAGAAGAAAAGTCCCAAGGAAAAGATATTTCCTGCCAGAAGGAGAAGGGATACTGCTGCTAGGATGCGAACGTACTCCAGAAAACTACGATGCTGGGTGGCAATGTCTCTTTCTCTGACAACTTCTATTTCGTCGTACATGATGATGCCTGCCAAACTTGAATCAACACCAGTATTTCCTAATTTGATGAAAACAAAACTGGAAATCCATTCCTGAAGGAACTTCTTCGGTGGCAGCGACGGCGTTTTGTTCTTTTTCTTTAGCCGCTGCTCCACATGAAGACGTGGCCTCGACCAGACGAAAGTCAGAAACAGACCATGAGTGTTACAAAGTTTACTGGATATATCCAAACTAGAACTGCCATGATTTAGTCCAATGAAAGCACCGTCGAGTGCTGCCCATCATTAAGTTGATACGAAGGCTGACAACCAGTGAAGACTTATTCCAATATAATTTAAAATGCTATAAATTAGAATGTATGTGGAAATATTTTACACATGAACACACTCTCAAATAATCGACGTGTTACCACGTCTCGTCAAGCTTACAATCAATCGTATAATCGTAGCATTGGCTATGCAACCGAAGAAATGACACCAGAAAACTTAATGATGGTGTTTGATCGATTGTTTGAAGAGTCATCTACTGCCCCCAAGGAAAAAAGGAATATTAAAGACGGGAGACTGGGTTCGCACTGGAAACACCAAACGCACCTTTGACAAAGTTTATTTAACGAAATTTGACAACTGAATAGTTTCATCTCACTGGATGAGTACGTGGCCGTGATCCTCCCGTCTATAAATTGGAATACATGAACGGCGAAGTGTTAAAAGAAACCTTTTACTCGCCTGAGTTACAACGAGTAACCCCCAAAAATAACGACGTTTAAGATATCGAAAGCATTCGCGATCTAAAAACATGTGAAGTGGGCAAACGCTGACTCAAAGAAGTGAAAGCGCATTGGAAATTATATTCACATAGTTTAGATATTTAGACTGCCGCTTCGCAGGTCATTGAATATAAAAGGAAGAAATAGTAATAATCATGCCGTTAAACACAACAGCTATCCCCCTCTTAGAGTTCCTCTCTTCGACAACTACATAAGCAACCCCTGTGGGTGTTGTGTGGAGAACGTGTGCCTAAAATTCATATCGCCATTTTCTGCTAAATATTTGTGGTCTATTATGTTATAGGAACAGCTATTTCTAATTTGACTTTGCAAACGGGAGACAAAATATTGTGGATAATTTCACGCACCAGTTGTATTGGTTATTTTTTCCCAGTACTTCCTTGAAATATTCTAAGGGTAGTAACAACGGTAGCCTTGCGACCAACGTCAGTCACAGCAAGATCAGCAAGTCACAGCAAGATCAGCAACAGCCTAGTATTGAAACATTTGGAAAATTATTCTCCTTTGATATCGAGTGACTCATTGGAAACCAGAACGATCAGATTATGAATAACCAAGTTAATTTAACTTTACTGAGTGACCCTTCTATGAATGGGTTTCCCATCAACACCTTATATTGTTTCACGGCCAAATTATCTCAGATCATACAATTGGATGGCGAAGCTCGTTGGGAAGTAACTTTGGTAGAAATCATTTGTCCCACGCACGCACTAAATATCAACAAAAATTATAACTATATAGCTGTCGATATCCTGAACGAACAATTTCAAGAGCAGACGGAGAAAAATAATCCTCTCATTTACGAATCCAAACAAGTATTACATACAATCATCCTTTGAATACACATAGCATAAAAATTCCTGCGGTGTATTCTTTTAATGTTCAACATCTGGTCGAAACGATTGCTGCTATTTTCAACGATCAGTTTTGTTAAGCCCTGGACAAAACTCGCAAAAGTGCATTGATTAAATACCATACAATTACTCGTCGTCTTAAAATTCATTCGTTCGGATGACAGAACAATGTCCATTACTTTTTATCCTGACTTGTTTTCCATTTTGGGTGGATATATTGCTCTGGCTCCCACGAAAGACAGTCACGAGCGATTCTACAAGAATTTTCATTACCCTGTACAAATGAATAAAGGACTCAATTTATTATTTGTGTACTCCAATGTGGTGGAGTACAACGTGGTAGGAGACATAGCTGCTCCGTTACTCAGAGTCATTCCTTTCGAAGTAGATTCTGCCATTGCTGCCTACGAGAAGGTGGAAACACGTTTAACGTTTCATCGTGAATTTGTACATCATCACTACCTTCCTGTCATTAATCGTATTCTGACACAGTCAACATTGGTATAAAGGAGAAACGGAACAAATTATTATATTCTCGAACGGAAACTTCACGGTGAAACTACATTTTCAAAAACGACTCTCTAGTGAATTGTAACCAATGTAATCTGTGTACCAAATAGTTGCTCGACAACGAGGACATAGTTCAGGAGATATGTTAAAATCAGCTTTTCGTACGGTAGCACCCATCGTAAAACCGATGGTGACTCAAGGATTGCATGCTGTGGAAGATTCCGCTTTGACTCAAGAAAATAAATCTTCAAAATGTCCTCATCGACAACCAAAGTGCTAAAGTACCCAAGAGGCCTTCATGATAGCAAGTCAAAATATGCTACTTCAAACTCTTTAGGTCACTGAGATACCCCTTTAAGTTCGCTTCACACTTCTGGCCACGACATACTTCATCTTCTACGCCACAGCAAAGGCGAGACAGAAAGAAATGTCGAAACACCTTCAGATCTCATAAAAATGTTCAGACAAGGAAAATGAAACAAAGAACAACGAGAGAACTGTACGTGTTTGATTACTAACTGAAAAACGATACACCGAGATTCTTGCGAATGTTCAAAGTCAGAACTCGATCTGTTTGTCATGCCATTCACCATGATAACGATGCAAGGATCCCAATGCGTAGAATTTAATCCAATGTCCTCTTGGATTACCTCAGCCACTATCGAATTTGAAATCAAATGACAGGCAGAAGATTACATCGATCTGAATAGCAGTCACTAATACCTGAAAGTTAAAGTTCTCAAAGTGGACAACACCAATCCAGGCGTCAATGCCAAAGGAGCTCCCGTTAACAATTTCAGGCATTCATTGTTCAATGACTTGGATTTGTTCTTGAATAACAAACTAGTCATCTGCAGAAAAAATACTTACCCCTACAAAGCGTACCCGGAAAAACACTTGAAAAGAAGCCATGAACTCACATCTGGGTGCTTCCGAGATATGGAAACCTGACACATTGGACAAGTTCCACGGCACAGAGTTGACGAAGGTTACGATCTCACAATGGTGGATTTAACAAACGTCGAAATAAAATCAAACAAGGGCGCGGTTTAGAAATGATGGATCGTTGCATATGAATATGTGCTTGCTTGACAAGTGTATATTGAACGGAATGGATGTAAGCCTGAGACTGAATTGAAGCAATACCGTGTTCCATTTGATTGCCGATGATAATGTTTACAAAACTATCATCGAAGAAGACCGACTTATGTGCATCGTGTAGAAGTTTTACCACAAGTGGGAAACGACATCGTGTAAACTTTGAGCAGAACGACAGCCTTTTATCCCACACGACGAGAAGGAAGTGAAAACCTTCACCTTTGTCTCTGGACTCCGATGCAAGATCGAAGATCATGTTTTCCAAGGACATTTACCCAAACGGATGCTCATTGACATTGTTAGGAATGCGGACCATCAACGAAGCCAGCGATCAAATCCTTTAGAGTTGTTATACTTTAACGTGCCGAAGATAGAAGTCACTCGCGATGATATGACTTTCTAAACTAACTTTGCCAAGACAAATTACGTGAGATCTTACTTGATACTCTTCGAAGCCATTTGACAGTTAGGGACCAGCATCAGTCACAGCATTTCGTACGAGGATTATGTAGGGCATATGCTTTCTCGGGCTTTGATTTTACTCCAGACTACAACTTATAAAATCAGGCCAATATCAGTTGTTTTAGCCAACAAGGTGAACGTCATCTTGTACGCAAAATTTGATAGTACTCTGTAAATCAGCAGTTAAAGAGAAGTGATTCCAGATTATTAGAAACAAATATGGAACACGAGGAGTCTATGAAGATAGACGACGAAGATATGTTTGAGCCAGAACAAGAAGAAGAAGAAGACAAAAATACGTCAGGATATCGAAATGGTCTGAACAAGAACAACATTTAGTCTCCTTTTTTGCTTTTGCATCTGAATGCAAGAATTACTGTCTTATCAGAGAACATTGTTATAGATGTCAAATCAATCATCCAAGTCAGAAACAACACGACAAGATGTATGATAAGTCAAGAAAAAGGATTGAAAAGTATCTGTACGAGGCATTGAGTTTCATCTTCAAAGAGGTGATTAAGAGAAAGTGGTGTAAAGACCTACGTGACCATCCTTACCATCACTGACTTCTCTGGAGATCAAACGCATCGATGTGCTCTTGTAACAGAGTATAGAGACGGACCGTGTTTCCTTGACATATATGACAGAAATTTCAAGGAAAATATCAGTTGTGAATTGATCTTATATCATCACCTGTGTCAAAAAGAAGAAGCAAAACAGCATAAAATAAATATCCGGGAATTTCATCACTTTCTGACACACAGTTCGTATACCGCTTCTTGGAATCCTGCTGTTTGCGCTAAAAATGAATTTCCCCATCGCAAACTTAAAGACATCCAAGTCTACGTCATTAACACAGACGACAGTCATCGTCCAGGAACCCATTGGATAGTCGTCTCTTTCCCAACGATCACTGTTTAGACTATCTTGATTCATACTGATTACGTTTTCTGGAAGACAGCATCATTGACTTTATGAGAAGAAATGCTGTATCGACTCGATTAATAACATGAGATTACAAGGATCAAACTCCATGATGTGTGAACAATATTGTCAACTCAGTCTTGAATATCCCTTATAATATTTAGCCCTTGTTTTGATCGTGAGTACTCTAGAAATGATGATAAACTAGAAAGATGGTTTTGTGAACTTTATCTTAATCTCTTGTCTTTAGCTCGGAAACGTTGTTTGCATCGATGGCAAAATGACAGTACCTAATATCATAGGGTGTCAAGTTTGACTCCACAACGTTGTGAACCTTGCAAATGCGTTCATATTTAAATAGTGTTTGTTGGATTGTTGATTTGTATTTGTGTTAGAGGCTGTTCTTTTTATTAATAAAATTGTTGATTTTTGAAGAAAATAAAGAAATGTCCTGTTTTTTATTGAAAAGAAAAAATCGGATGAATATGCTCTTATAATGGTCGTGTTTTTCTTTACGTCCGCGTACCGAATCAGGGGATGTTTTCCTTTGCGTGCGTGTGCTTATCCCATATAATGAGATTTGCCATTCACCCTTGTGTGTGTATATTTCAGCCCCTTTTTTTTACATCCTTCCTCTCTTACGTGATATTAGGTGTTTGAGCATATAGGTATGGTATGTGTTAAGCATCCCTACCCTTTCGTTGTATTACTAAATGTGGGGGCCTTGATCACTCCAACATGATAGTAATACAAATTCTATATTAGGTTATGAAAAATGGCTTTGGACAGTGTATTGAACATGGGTCTTCGATAGTACAAAATAATTAGGTATTTGATAGTATAGTTGATGTATTGGATAACATGTTTGTGCAACTTAATCTTTTTTTACATCACGCCATCTACGTTTGATAGTAGGTGTTGATTTTTAGACACTACAGAAGATGTTTTCGATAGTGTGTATGGTGTGTTGGATAGTGTAAGTGATGTGCTGGATAGCATATTTGGGTACAGGTGCTGGATTGTATATGTGGTGTACTAGATTGTAATAAAAAGCGGGTGCTTGATTGTAAGGCGTGTGCATGTAATCAAAGGTGGGTGCTGAATAGTATTCTACAAGTGCTTGTTGGACAGTATCTAAAAATGTTAACTTTACATTTTCCATACGATCCTTTAAATTTTTCAACATGGAAAAGGCCTATAACAAATACAAAGGTACCATTATATGTTTCCCTATAACACGTTTGTCACCATAAATACTTTAGTTCTTATAAACCCTTTTGTCCTTATAAACACATTTGTCCCAACAAATACTTCTGCCCCTATAATATCATTCTCTTGTTAAACCTATGGACAAATGTACCATAGAATTTACCATACGTGCCTCAAGTGGCGCATATTATGATGAACTCTAACAATGTTACAGTGGAACGCCAGTTGATTTCTGCCACTTGTAACAATGCTACTGTTTGTCCCCATAAGCATTTTTGTCCCTGTAAAAGCGTTTGTCCCTATAATACAATTCCCTTGCTAAACATATGGCCTATATAATTATTATGTATTATTATGCCCATCCCCTCTCACCGAATTTTAGCCAATGAGCGCCTATATAATTATGATATGTCCCCCAGGTGCCCCGTACAACTACTTGCAAACAACTAAGCAAAGCAATGTCTAACGCAGGACATACTTAAAGACGCAGATAATAACCAAGTCCACTGGTTGCACCTTCTGGGTACAAATTGACTTAGAAACGTGCGGGTCAAACTTCATAAGTTATGGTCTTGCTCAAATCCGATCACTTCTATTGCGGTATGAAAGGATTGAGAATTATGCAAGATGAACCTATATCCAAAACTGTATATATCGATAACCATTCGGCACTAACTCGACAAATTCAGCACGATAGATATGTCTCCGATGTCGATTGGAACATCGCTAGGCCATTTCCGTAAGGTCGCGAAATAACCTCGGAAACGATCATAGCAATACACATCAATTTGTTGTGCCTGGCTATTCTGTGTGTGCGCGCGAGCATGTGTGTGTGTGTGTGTGTGTGTGTGTGTGGTGTGTGTGTGTGTGTGTGTGTGTGTGCGATTTGGATTTTTAACGTACTTTAACAGTTTTTCAGTCATATCGCTACGATGTGGCAGTTTGTAGTGCTGTCTAGCACTGGAGCATCATGCCGCAGACACATAGCATGATGTCCCACCCAGTCACATTATCCTAACACCAGGTCGACCAGTCCTAACACTAATCTTTTATTGCTGAGAGCCAAGCGAGGCAGCTGCAAGTACTAGCGACCTCCTGCATCCGAGGCGGACGCTCTAACCACTTAGGCCACCGGAACGGTCGTCTGGCGATTCGCCTCTAGCGGAGTGTAACGCATATGTTACGACAGCAAAGGCCGAGATTGTTTAGATTGTGACTTTCTTTCCGCCGCCACATTGTGAACGAAAAATGTTTAGAATATAGTTCTTGATGAATTACCTCAGATTTTTTTTTTCTCGACTTGATGGGAAAAGCCGTGGATGTTCCGATTGCTTCAATACATGGCGGCGCAATAATTTATAGAAAAAAGACCCAACATATTTTAGAGCTGAAGCCACAAAAAATTACTGCTACAACAAAAATATTATTTTTGGAACGTTAAAATAAACCGTTGCAAACATAAAATATCCTCTTGCAGGAGTAACAAGAAAAACGAACTCCTATAACACCAGTATTTGATTACCGTTGCAACTATTATAAATACTCTTGCAACGACAACTATGTACAAATACATGCAAATGACATCCGTTGCCATAGCAATCAGTACAGTTGCATTGATTAAACATTGTAACGATATCTCGATACTGTTAGAATAATACTGGCACCTTTAATTCTTTTCGCACAGCATTCTATTGCAATCGTTTTAGTCTTAGTGCTGGATCTTCTTGTGTATTCTGTGAATACCGTGGACACATATGAATTTAACATTAATGCCGGAAGCTGTGGAAAACAGAATAGAATTTGACTAATGTAATCATGGTGCATGTATCTGAGTGAAAAAAAAAATAGTATTACAGAATCACAAAAACAAATACAAAAACGATAGAAGCATGGAAAATTAATGTTGTCATAAATTAAAAACAAAACAAACCCGGACATAAGAATCTTAGGACTTAAATAATAGGGGAGACTCGACAGATAGAAAAATTAATTGGGGTGCGAAGGAGCGAAACTACCTTGCTTCCTGACATCTGGTCTGATTTGTAATGGTAATTTACCTGTACAGTATTTTCATCTGAAGGTTGTCTCTAACAAGAGTTTAAAAAAGTCTTTTTTTCAGCAAGTTGTTCGTCTCATAAAATATGTGCATAATATTATTGTTTGGCACAGTGGCGTAGCTTGGGGAGGGCGGGGGGGGGGGGGACAGTTGTCCCTGGGCGCCATGTGCCAGGGGCGCCAAAATGAGGAAAATACAACTATTCGTTATCTCAGATGCACTCGAAGGGGGCGCCAAGTTTATGTTTTGTCCCCGGGCGCTAAGTAACCTCGCTACGCCACTGGTTTGGCAATTACTGTCTAGCCTCGCGAATAATTTTCGTCCAACGGCAAACAACATAGACCAGCGAGCAGCTATCGCATATGCGCCGTAAAATCAGGTTCATGCTTTTGATATACTGATTAATCCTAACATACTGCATTGACCCAAATCTGCCGGTGAGTTACGCAACAGCAGATCTGCGTCTTTGCAGCTGCACTTAGAAATGATTTATACACGAGGACAGATGGAAGAGTTCTAATGTATTTCGAGACAGAAAGAGTGATAATATTCTGGGAGAATTCGGAGGGAGATTTTATAAAAAAAAAGATGTACAAGCATATGCGACTTCAAGTCTAAATGTATTGAAACGTTCAGTTGTTGATGGTACAAATGTCAGTAATTTTATTTTCGACAAGCAACAGCAGCAGATTATATTCACAATAGATGACTCCTCTTTCTGTTGTAGCACTTACACATGGATCATCAGTATATGAACTTTCAGCAAATTCTAATTATGAATGCTTGATTGCAACCAAATAATTATGAGTTGAGTCCCTTTAATTTAGATACTGAATTCATGTACAGAATGATAAATTATTCTGACAAGATTTATTTCTTCTCGCAACCAAAGGTGAACGAAATGTTAATGACACGATGCTCGTCAAGATCCGAAGTGAAACACACTTGGGAAAGTCGGTAAATAGTACTAAGATGTTAATTCTCAATTACAGTCAAGCTTGTAGCCTTCTATTACATAAGAATGTGTGAAAACCAAACTTCCTTTAGTTCAAGAAAACATCGTGAATGTAATCAGATTGATTCCGATTCGTTGAAGTGTGAACTCTTTTTTTAACGAATTCTTGTGCTATTTGAAAAACATTTTATTTTCTAATTTTATTTTTATCTACACTTATATGCAAAATGTGCGCATGCATACCGTATAATTGTAAGTTCCATTCATTCTTTCAAATATAAATTTTTTTTATAAACCCAGTCACTATCCACTCGCTTTGTCATCTATTGATTGATTTAGGATCAGGTCAGATTTAAGGTCACGAGGGTCGAAGGCCAATAGGGAGGTCCCAAAACACGTATTGCATATTGCAAAAAAATATTTATGAAACGTCATGAAACATATTTACTTATTTACCTTGACAAAATTTGCTCTGTTAAATTTCGCAGAGAAACTCTTTTAAATAATAGCTATGTTCAAGTTCTGCCAAGTCGCCTCGACAATGAATATGCCTTCTTCTTACACAAACCACGAAATTACTATACTCCGAATATTCACACAAGAAACTAATGTGTTTGAATTGATTAGGTTTTCTTTTGTCAGAGCCTTCCACCGGTTCTGTCAAGAAAATGAAACTTTACTGTCATGTGTGAAATTGATTATGCTTTCTTTTCGCTGGGCCTTCAGCAAAGTGCATTGCAATGTTTGAGCGTAATGAAGATCAATACCCCTCCTTTTGTAAGAAGTAAATAAAATGTCGGATGTCCATTAAAAGATGAAGATAATGCAATATCAAATATGATTTTGTACAATCAAGCTAAGAAGGGTCAATTTTAGTTCGATATTGGTTTTTAAGGACTATTGGTAATGCACACTTTAACACAAGTGGGGGGTGGGGGTGGATGGTATTCTGATTGTGAAGAAATGGCTAAACATTATGGTTATGTTGATGTCCCATGTCATTCAGTTAAGTATCATGCAACATTTAGCAGTGAGTGTGTGAAAGAATAACTTATAATAAAAACTTTCTTACCTTTTTGTCCACAACACTGCACTGTACAGCAATATGGAGTCTATATGTAGTGAAAATGAAAATGCCATTGAAACTTACGAATAATCCATTTAGTGGCAAGGAGATGTGGATTTTGCACAAAAATTGGAGAAATTGAATATCAGCTGTTTTCTGCACATACTTTTTGCAAATAAAATGGATTCTAGTCAATCCTGAACAACCTTATGATAGATGTCATAAAAGGTACGAAGGCCTGTATTGGCCATAATCGTCATTTTATGATAAAGACAATAATACAGTTCTCCATGTATTTTTGTAATAAAGACATGATTTATGCCAAACATTATGCTGATCCCCAAAATGAAGAGTCTAGAATATTCATATTCTCTGCTACATGTCTTTCTGTAATGCTGAACTATCTATTCTACCACAATTCGTAATTCAGTTTAATTTACTTTATGAACTAATGAGTCTTGAGTTTAAACGTGTAACCACTTTCTTAGTACCATCACAATAAGTTCAAGGTAAAATAAAAAAAAAAAATGTAATAGTTTAGTCTATTATTTCCCATTTATGTTGACCACCAGCACATTAATCTGCCTCCTTGCTTTCTAAAATAAGCAACCCGTGTCTTTACAAATGATACACTGTACAACGATAACTCATTTACCCAGTTTTCAAATGATGCACACACAAAAACATAAATAACTATTATATAACTCGTGGTATATCAAAGATACAGCATACATGCTATACGCACACACACGAGAGAGAGAGAGAGAGAGAGAGAGAGAGAGAGAGAGAGAGAGAGAGAGAGAGATATTATGGGACAGAAAATTTAAAGGATAGCATCTGATAAGATTTCTTAACATCGGCATGATTTAAAACTACAACTCAATATAAAATCTCATGAGCTTTTTACCGACATTACATGAAATGAATTACTCATCACAACAGGCATGATTTGCAAGAAATACAAAAGACAGCACAACACATTCATACAATTGGGCAAAACACACATCGCAGAACTTGAAACATGTTCATGCTAAATATTTCAAAAGGTAGTGATTACAAGTGAATTTAGTATCTGGATACGTTAAAACCACAATTTCTTATAATTTCACACTCCAAAAATTAATTATTGGTAAAAATTTAAATTTAAATTGAATGTAGAAGCACACAATTAGGAATAAAATGCACGCCTCATTTGAAGAGAAAGGAGCTACTTGTAGGGCACTTGACTGTATGTAAGACATGGGCAGATAAATAAAAAAAAGCCTCTAACACAAACATTAACTGAGGTCATCATGGCGGGGTGGTGGGGGTGGTTGGGGTGTTATTTTCAGATATTACATTTTCAATCTTTACCATTCCAGGATAGACTTAAAGATCTTAATGAATTAGAATTTAATTGCTCTCCAAAGTGATTTGGTAGTTCACTCGATAGAATGCAACTGCCCAGAAAGAAGTTCTTTAATGACACTTAATTTTGTTTCCACTATATTCATATTAATTATTATAGGTTGCGATTTTTTTGTGAATAAATATAATGAAGTGTTTTGAATAATGTAAATGTAACATCGAACTTGCAGCGTTGCATGTCATCAACAGTAACAGCAAGGACATTCCATCGAGCTATATGTCGATTCAAGCAAGAAACTTCCAAGTAATGAAGGAACAATGGTTAATGAAACATTTTAACCTTAATTACGTTGCATTCATGTCATGACTGTCCATGTTTCGCTCTTCCTACCGACTGTCAGTGTCACTATTAATAATTATCCTACGCTTCGGTTGTGTGGCCTCCTCATCCATGGATTGCTGATAACAACTGTATCTGTGATTGGCAGGTATTGGGTGCAATATAGAAGGGATCTTCCGGTTGAGAAAATTCTCTTGGCCTTGTTATGTATATTTATTTTGCATTTTTAGTTGGTTCTGTTTTTAATTTTTTATTTTATTATATGCTATTGTAATGTAACATCGTATGTTGGACTTAACCTTGTCCAAAATCAAGTTTGTATTTTACTTGACCTAAATTATTGATTTTTAATACCGTAAACAACTAATAGATAACTAAAATATTCTCTATGTGTATGGGTTTAATATCAGGATAATTATTAATAGAAGAAAACATGTTTATTTGTGTCTGGGTCTAGGTTATTGAAATTCTCGTACAATTTACCTGGCGTCCCTGACATAGTCCAGTTTATATAGGATAATGTTAGTAAGAGACTTTCTAATAACAGTTTATTTTGTAAACATTAAGAAGTTTCTAGAAGGGAATTTTCCATTAGGTAATAGTTTATTTCAGAAAATGCTAATTTTCACCTGTGAAGATTAATTATTTCAAATATTTGGTGGGGAAGAATTGTGTGGAAAAAAGTGCTTTGGATTTAATTAGTAGATCCCCATTTGGCTCTAACTTGCAAGTTATGGAACTGAAATTAAAATACAAATATGAAATTGAGTTAAGAAAGTTTGAGCTTCAAGAGAGACGAATACAATTGCAGCTGCAGAAAGAGAAAGAGGAGAAAGACAATTTTAGTTACAGAAAGAAGGAAGAAAATTGCAATTGCAGAGAGAGAGAGAGAGAGAGAGAGAGAGAGAGAGAGAGAGAGAGAGAGAGAGGCAAATGCAAATGGAGAAAGAAAAACAGGAGAGGGAAATATGGACGCAGAAGAAGGAGAAGAGGAAGCAAAAGAATTTCAATTTAGATTAAAATAATTAGACCTGGTAAATTAAAAGCATACTCCCACTTTACACACAAATTCAATATATCATGTTACCAAGAAAATTAGGTTAGTAACCCCTTTTAGAGAATGAGAAGTTGATAAACATATTCCTCATTTTGAAAAATTTCTGAAATTTGAAATGGCCAAGACAGCATTGGACGCTGTTATAATAAAGTGCACATTTTGGCAAAGCTCGTGACATCTACATTTCCTGTCAGTACAACAAATTGCTAATTATAACTGTTACGAATATGTAATTAAATTGCTTGTGTGTAAGTTTTAAAATTCTTTTTATTTAATTTTATTTTTGTTTCAGTACATTTTATTGTAATGATAATTTTCATTGGATTTGAATCTCTTTTCGGAAAATTCACTTGACCTGATTAGAGTGTAACCGTTGCTTAAGCACTATTTTTAGCTCAGTTTGGTTTATAGATTTTGTAAACACTACGCGAAAACGATTGGCTATTGCCAAGGCCATCTACAGCCTACGTGTTAGTTCTGATGTAAACGGTTTTATTTTTAAATTCATTTCCAGCGTGTGAATCTGATAATTAGATAGGGCTATTCTAGCTACGTGCTAAACGGCATTTTTTATTGCGCTGTTTAAATTAGTGGTCACGTCGCCTATCACGTGAGCTACCATGTGATCTAAAATCGAGGCTTAAAACAGCCAATTGGTATTAAATTTATTCAGTCGTAATTTTTACACCTCAGAGCTCAAGGTGTTTTATTGTTGAAGCCAGATTGTTTTTGAAGTTCATCTGTTTTTTGGAATTTAATAATTTATTCTCTAGAAGACTAAACAAGTGTACTTTTTTATAAAAGTTCTAGGACAAAGAAATTCAGTGGAAATTTATTCTGGAATTCTAAACGGAAACATTATAAACTGTGATTCAATCGAGGATCTGTTACCATCAGTACAACGACCTAATCTGACTTCATCGCCTCGATACTGGAATTTCATCGAGATTCGAACCTAGATTCAATTAGAACTGTTTAGTGATATGACTTATATTTTTCAACTTTAGGATTAAATTTTGAATTATATTCACCAACCGTAAGTCCTATTTATTATTTTTACATTGTTTTCTAGGGAAATAAATTATTTTGTTAAAATTTAAAAACTTTTTGACTTCACTCTTTTCTTTTGTTACATTTGTACGAGCTTACACGTAATATAATCTGATGAAAGAATGCGTTTTGACGGGTTATGAGTTGGTACCTGATTCTTATCGACAAAAAATTAAGAACTATGAAAAAGAAACTGGACAAACTCATGTTGAATTTGCAAAAGAAAAAGATTTGACAGTTGGTGCTTAGCCAAGAAAACTGAAAAATCTCAGACGACTCATACTAGTTGAAGAGTTCAAGAATTGCATCCGTAGTGACGTTGATGAGCATAGAGTCGAAAACTTTAGGAAATTCTGCTCGTATTGCTGACGAGTATTCCTTCTCTCCTAAAGTTTCTTTTAAAGTCTTGCACTCAGCAGTCGTCTGGTAAAAAAACCTCCAAACTATTTCAATCTAATACGAGGCATTCTAAATTTCAAACTGGAACAACTTTTAGAAATAAAGTTTTTGATAAGATTGATCAGAAGTTGTTATCGCTTCCTACGTGTACCTATTGCAAGAAGATCGTACATGTTATTTCTGATTGTTACAAATTGAAAAATAAGCAACAAAATTAAGACAGACCTATTCCAAATGCTCTTATTTCTAAGATGGCAAGGGCACGGTTGTGTATTGAAAGCAATACATTTGTTGGATCTAATAAACTCCAGTCTGGTTTTATTATTAAGAATTACGAACCATTCATGTCGAAGGGTTCTATATCACTCATGAATGATTCTGCCAATCCTATCCCTTTTACAATGTTAAGGGACACGGAAGCTACTCAGAGTCTTTTATTATCAGTTAATTTGCCATTTTTGAGAAGCCCGATTCTAATGATAGTGTTCTTTTTTAGGACGTAGAGTGCGGCTTTGTTAATGTTCCTCTTTCTTGTGTAAATTTGTCATCAGACTTAGTCTCAGGACCCGTGACAGTCGGAACAGTTCGTCTTTACCCATCACGAGTATTCATTTATTACTATGCAATGACCTAGCTGGAGACAAGGTTGTGGTTAATCCACTTGCAACTGACAATCCTTGTTTGGATCAGAAAGTCTATCCAATTGAAACAGAAACCCCTGACTTAAAGCCAGCATGTGCAGTTAATAGAGATATGGCAAAGAAAGCTCAGAAGAACGATGTTGATCAGGAAAGTATTCTTGACACATATAATGGTCAGGCTTTTGATGAGGTCACTTTTGTTTTTCATTTGGATCAATCAAAAGGTATTTATCACAGTGATCCTCTTTTAACTACACATTCTCTTTATTCTAATCATTTTGACAAAAGACAATCAATGGTCGTCAAACAGGAAAAGGATCCTGAGATCTCCTGTTTGTTTCAGAGGGCCATTAGTGAAATTAAAACCTCAGATGTACCTGTTTGCTATTTTGTTAAAAATGGGATCCTTATGAAAAAATGGAGACCACCTGAGGAGCCTGCAGGTGACGAGTCGTCAATTGTAGTTCCAAAGTTGTAAAGACAGGAAATTCTTAGTCTAGGCTATGAAAAGTCTTTGTCTGGTCATTTAGGGGTCAGTAAGTCTTGTCACAAGATCTTGAATCACTTTAATTAGCCAAATATTAAATATGATGTCTATAAATACTGTAGATCCTGTCACTTGTCAGGTGCTAGGAAAACCGAAAGATACATAAGGCCCATCTACAACTTATTCCTGCATTGGACGAAACAATCAGCAGAATAATGGTAGACTTTGTTGGTCACTTTCCTGAGACCTAGTTAGGCAACCGATATTTGTTGACCATTATGTGTGCATCTACAAGACTCCGAGAGGCAATTCCTTTGAGGAATATTAAAACAACAACAATAGTAAAAGCTTTGATAAAGTTTCTCGTACTTAATTTGGCCTTTCCAAATCTGTGCAATCTGACCAGTGGTCAAATTTTTTGTATGGAATTTTCCAGCAAGTTATGCAAGAATTAGGTATTCTGTAATTCGAATCTTCTGCCTATTACCCGGAGAACCAAGGGACTTTATAAACATTTCATCAAACGTTTTAACAATACGATTCTGTCATATTGTTTTGATACTGGAAAAGTTTGGAATAAAGGTGTTCATTTGTACTCATTTGTCGTTATGGAATCAGTTCAAGAATCATTATGAATCAGCCCCTTTGAACTAATTATTGGACACACTGACCGTAGATCATTGACGTTGCTAACAGAGAAACGTCTTTCAAATGAAGATGCATAATTAATCTTCCCGAATATGTTTCCAATTTTAAACACAAGTTGTCAAAGGATTGTGATAATTGCAAGAACTAATCTGCACTCTACTCAAACACGAAATTACGGCATGATAAAAAAATACAAAGAAGATAAGTTTTCAGCCTGGTGAAAGAGTTCTGACTCTCTTGCCCATACCATAAAATCTCCTCCAGGCAAAGTACTATGGTCTTTACTCAGCTGAAAAGAAAGGAAGTGATTTAAAATATATCATCAATAAGCCCGGGAAGCGAAAACGAAATAAACTTTGCCATATAAATATGTTCAGGAAGTATGTTGATATTGATAGCCAGGTTAATAATGCAATCAGCTTCGATGTGTCTGTCCCACACAGTGAGGATTTATGTGATGAAATACAATCGGACTGTAAAGACTTTGGACAAAGCAATTTTGAGAATTAAGAAATTATGAAAAATGTAGACCAGAACTTTCACGTCTGCAGCAACAAGAAAAGAATTACCTAAAACAGCTGTTGCTTGAATATGAGAGCAAATAAAATCCACCATGACGTTGAAACTGTAAATTCCACAACTTCCACACCTGTGAAAAAGCATCCGAACGGAATGAACCTCTCAAACGGGAATGTTTGAAAATAGAAAATCTGCATTTGCTGGAGAATGATTTCAAAGAACCGAGTAAAAGTGAATGTAGTTCGCCATGTATACTTGTACCGAAACCATATAATACTTTATGCATGTCCACTAACTATAAAAAGTGTACAGTGGGACCAAAGCATAATTATTTCCATTGCCAAGAATCGATGACTGCATTGACAAAATTGAAAATGCAAAATATGTCACCAATTTTACCTTTTAAAAGGATTCTGGCAAATTCCACTGACGGACAGGGCAAAGTAAACTTCGGCGTTTGTGACTCCAGATGGACTTTATCAATACAAAGTGATGCCGTTTGGAATGAAAAGTTCGCTTGTACATTTCAAAGTTTAATAAATACCATTACATCTGGTCTAGATAATTGTGATGAATACAACTATGATGTCATCATTTACTATGACACCTGGAAAGATCACCTGGAGACAATTCGGAAAGTCTTTGACAGACTCACTGATACTGATTTGAAAATTAATTTATCCAGAGGTGAATTTTGTCGTGCTTGTATTACCTTTCTATGACATATGGTGGGGCATGGACAAGTTAAACCTATAGGTGATAAGGTCAAGGCTCTCTCTGAATTCCCTGTGTCTTTCAGTGTAAAGCAACTAATGCGATTTTTGGGTATGGCTGGATACTGCCAGAAGTTTTGTTCCAATTTTTTCTTTAACTGCTGAACCTCTGACAAATTTTTAATAAAAAAAACTAAGTTTCATAGGTCTGGAAAATGTCAGAAGGCTTTTGATCAGTTAAGCCATACTTAAGAGTGCACCAGTTCCTTCAGTCAATCATTTAATATGCCTGTTGATATAAGTGATGTTGGGGTTTGGTGCAGTATTGATTTAAAAAGACAAAAATAATGTAGATCATCCAGTGCGTTACTTTTCTACGAAATTAGAAAGGCACCAGAGAAATTATTCCACAATTGAGAAGAAATGTTTGGCTTTCATATTGGCATTGCAACACTTTAAATTGTGTATTAGTTCAGCTCTTTCTCTGATTATTGTGTTTTGTGATCACAACCCCCTTCCTTTCATTGGCAATATAAAAAAAAAAAAAAAAAAAAAAAAAAAAAAAAAAAAACAAACAAACAAATCAGCGGTGATTAAAGTGTAGGTCTTTGTTGCAGGAATTCAATATTGACATAGCACGTTATGGGACAAAAATTAATAGTGCAGAAGCACTTTCAAGTATATAGTAATAATATATTGTTTCTTGTATATTTGTGTCATTCATAAGATTTCATCTCATGTATATTTTTATACCAAGTTCTACAGTATTGAAATTTCCAGCTGATTTGTAATAGTCTTGAATGCTCTGATGTACCATAATGATAAATTATTATATGCTCATTTTTTCTCCGTTAACTTTACATTGTCAGAATCGTTCAATACTTTACGATATTGCTCTCACTCGTACTTCATATTGCACTCACGTGTGCCCTATAGTGTATTAGGAACTACTTTGTAAACAAATCATGTACACTAATGCAGTAGGCGCTTTACGTTTTGGTCGATTAAATTTGTTTCTGAATGAATTAAAGCATATTGTTCGTGGACTGCCACATACAAGCTGCTTTGCCACATTCCGCGTTAACTTTCTTGATACAATATGTCGTATTTAGGCTAGCGATAGACGCCAGATTTCATAAAATTGCTGGGTCCCTTGCAAATAACATGCAAGTTACAAGGCATTAACTGTCTTTTTTAGCTGGTAATAAGAATGGCAAAAAAATATACTTAGAGTTTTATATCCTGAATTTCCTCACAATGAACTTTCTTACTTCTGCAAATCCGAATTACATGAGCCATGTCATTGGTTCTCAAGCTTGATTACACATTTCGAAACTGTACTGTATTTTCGACTATATTCCAAGTGCAATTATATCCTCCTTACTGCACTCAAAATGAAATAAACATTATATTCCATAGCGTCCTTTTGATAATTGCAATTGAAAGACTTCATATTTTTCCCACATTATGATTTCAAACATTCAATGACAGAACAGAAACAAACTTGCAGAAGTCAACACGTTGCTCCCTCGCTGCTGAAATCCGATGTACTTCATGTAGAATCGGCACAGATAAATCCTGTCCATAATCACGAAATTTCGTAGAATCGACAAAAATACCAAAATCTATTCATTCCAGTTGAAATGAAAAAGTTGTTGCAATGCGCATTCATTCACGATATTACTCTGCATTTAAATTTTAAGTAGACCAAAGCGCCATTTTCTTACGAAAGTTATGTCTAGCGCGTTAATTCAAATTTATATTGGTGGAGTTACGTGCGCATTAATAATGTTGTTGTGTAATGATGAATCTGCGCTTGTGTATTTAGTTTGGAATACTGGATACATTGTTACTTCGTTTCTTGTAGTGCATTCTTGTTTATATAATTAAGCCTTAGGTAGAATAAGAAATGAGCATATAATGAAAAGGTTACTGCATTTGTATGGGAAAATATGAACTCGTTTTGTCGGATGGATGTACTGCACTCCCAAGGTCGTGCAGTATTTCCATCCAAAAAACTCGTTCATATCTTCGCATACAAATGCAGTAACCTATAAATCCTGAATGTCTTTGAAAGAATTCTCAGTAATCTCAAACTAGTGTTTTTGCCCAAAACGTCAATTAGCACTTTGCAATTCCAATGATTAATTTAAAGAAATAATTCCCTTCAAATTATATCTGAACACCACTGAGAAAGATTCCAAAGACTGATCATAAAGCAAAAATGAATAATTGTTTACCAAACCTCTATTTATACATATTTCACTTGACCAAATTCAAATTCGCAATACAATATTATGGAAACTAATCACTTCCATGGAAAATTATTCCACTAACCCTTGAACTCAATCATATGAAAACATCTTATTTGCTACTTAAATCATTATATATATATATATATATATATATATATATATATATATATATATATATATATATATATATATATA
>JAECUM010015326.1:0-32439 GCA_016617855.1 Megalonaias nervosa | reverse complement strand
AAAAACATATATGCATTATTATTTGATCAAGCTTTATTGTGTAAGGATTCTCAGTTAATTAAATTGGCATTTTTTTTTTTTTTTTCAGCTCAGTTAAGTATAATTGCATAAATAAGATTTAGTTTTGGCTTTAGTGGCACTTTTAGCACATTATTGACTCTTTCATGCCAAGGAAATGGGAGCTAATTTCATTTCCCAAGGACACACCAAGGCTTCCAAAAAATAATGCAGCCATGATTGTCCAGAGTTTTAGGTTTATAAGCATTTTATACAGATCTTTAAACAGAGCTCTTTTATATTTATTACACACATACATTTTTCACAGAATTGTTTTGGTAAAATTTGATATAGTCGGAGACATTTTCAGCAACCCACAAATAAATTTCTGAGCCGTTGTGAAAGACTTTGTTAGAATATCTTCTTGAAAAGAATTTGATAAGTTTTTTACATTAGCATACTTCTTTTTTCAGGATCCATTTTTTGTATTGAAATATTCAGTCAAATATAGTATTGCTTAGACCTTTCTTTACATTCTTACTGACTCTGTAAGAAAGACTTTTAGAATGAACAACAGTTTCTTCCGTCTTGATTTGTCCTTTTTGTTTCAGTTGAATATTTATGTGGAAAAAATGGAGGAGTTCAAATAAATTTGGAAATAATTTTGAATGTACTCTCAGACAGAACTTTAATCCAAAGTTTTGTTTAGCCTTCCTTGGTGAAATCTTGACATAGTAGTCACTTTAGTTTATGTATTTAGATCATTAGGGCCCTCTTAACCTAGCAAGCAGAGCCCTGTAGTAATCATTTTGTCTTTTTATTAATTCATCCATCTTTATATTAGCAGTTTGGTTTCCAGAAAATAACTATTTTGGGGGTATGTGTTGATGAGGCCTGCAAAGAGCTTAATTTCCAGTCATCATCATTTAGATGAGTTTTGTCTCTTTATTGCTTATCGTCCTAACTTTGATTTCTGCAACTTAACTTTTCCAAGAGTAGCTTGATTTCAACCAGATTTGGCATGCATCTTTTTATTGATGGGACCTCAGAATGATCTTGATTTCCCACATTTCACATCATTTACTGGAGTTATTCCTCCTGATTGCTTATTCTATTATTTGAGTGTGCTTTCTACAACACAAGTTTACTAGACTTGTTGCATTTCAACTAAACTCATTTTATATTTATGAGATTTGGAATGATTTAAATTTCCAACATTCTGTGACATTGATTAAGGAATTACTCCCCAGTTGCCAGTTTGTTCGGACTTTGGTCCTGCAGCATTAATTTCCAAGGAATTATTGGGTTTAAACCAAATTTGGTATGCAGTTTTATATTGGTGAGACCTTCAGTGAATTTAATTTTAGCATTCCACATCAGTATTTAGAAGAGTTATGATCACTGATTGCCTGTCCTCTAGACTCAGGGGCAATACTTTCTCGACGATTATTTCATTTTAACCAAATGTGGCAGATTTTGTTTTGTAATGTGTTTCATTTTCAGCATTCCATATTATGATTTAGAAGAACTTTGGCCTCAGATTGCTTATCCTCTCTCCTTTGGTTTCTGCAATGAAACTTTACCAAAGAATGTTAAATTTTAACCAAACCTATAATGTACATTTCTTTTATTGATGAAACTTGAATGAATTTGAATTCCAGTATTCCATTTCATCATTTAGTGGAGTGATGGTGAGTGAATGACCATTTTCTAATGTTGGATTCCCAACACAAATCATCCTGTTTAAGGCCGTTCTATTATAATGAATATAATGAATAATTGTAATGCATCCATCGCTAGAAACTGCAGACAGATAAGTAAATAGAACTTAGTGATCTGGCCTCACTGGTGTAAAGCTTTTCTAGAGATCTGTTAGTTAAAAATATAACTTGAAACAGAAATCTTACTCATGATCAGTATATGCAATCTTTTAATTAATTAGTTAAATTTTGAAATTGTCCAAAAGTATTTTTGAGTTGAGTAAGATTTGTAGATAAGTTTTATTCAGTGCTTTGACTTGGAGTTTTGGAATTACATATGTTGTTACAATTTTCATGACATTATCTCAGATATAGGTGACACTCAAGATGTTAAGAAATTGTCTAGTTCATATGCTGGCTAGAGGATCCATTTGGAGAGAAAATAAAATATGATTGGATACTTGTATATCTTAAACGGCAATGTTTTGTAATGCTTTTTACATATAACAGTAGTAGTGAGCCTCTCTCTTTCTCCTTTCAATTAACCATGTCAAGGCTATCCATCAAGTAGAACAAGCACTCATACCACTCCATTTTTCCCACAAAAACAGTCAAATGATGAAAAGGATGAAAATCAGAACAAATGAAATGCAGCCTAGATGGAAATAAAAACTTCATCCATGCCCCTTATGTGCTTTGAAATATGTTATGTAAACTGCAAACATTTCTTGTAATTTTAAGCTTGCAGATATGTCATGCATATCATGGTAGAACATTCTCTACCTTCAGACTCTGGAGAGTGAGAATGCCCACCACAAAATTGAACTTGAGCATCTCAAAGAGCTTGTAGCTGCAGCTAAAGAGAAGGCTGACCGTGATAAGGAGGCTTTAAAAAAAGCAACAAGGTAGTTACACGTTCTTAGAGTTTGTCATCTAGTATTGTATTTAGTATGTTAATTTTGTATGCTAATTCATGATATATCCCATTTGAAGGAGTAGTGATATATATATATATATATGCACACACACACACACACACACACACACACATGAGGGTTCAACACAAAGTTCTATGACAAACACCCTAAAGTAAGTGTTCCTTAACTGTTTATGATAATTTTAGTAGTCCTTCTCAAAGTAGCATCTTATTGCACTTCTCCCTTCTTGTTACCCATATCCCAAACATGTACATCAGCCCATTATGTGACCACATTCGTAGTGACCTGGTAATTGTTACCCATATCCTAAACACATGCATCAGCCCATTATGTGACCGCATTCATAGTGAACTGGTAATTGTTATCCATATCCTAAACACGTGCATCAGCCCATGATGTGACTGCATTGGTAGTGACCTGGTAATTGTTACCCATATCCTAAACACATGCATCAGCCCATGTGACAGCATTGGTAGTGACCTGGTAATTGTTACCTATATCCTAAACACGTGCATCAGCCCATTATGTGACCGCATTCGTAGTGACCTGGTAATTGTTACCCATATCCTAAACATGTGCATCAGCCCATTATGTGACCGCATTCATAGTGACCTGGTAATTGTTACCCATATCCTAAACACATGCATCAGCCCATTATGTGACAGCATTCGTAGTGACCTGCTAATTGCCTCCTTTTGTTCTTCTCAGCTTTCATAATGGCTTCCTAGTAATGTATCTTTTAATTTCGGAAAAAGGCAAAATTTGCAAGGAGCTTAATCTGGCCATATGGTGTGTGTGTTAGGGTTGATTGCCAGGCTTTTATTTATAAGATCTTTATTACAGGGTTTTATATGGTTGCAGGGGTATTATCTTAGTGCAAGATGAAGCCACCCCTCACTAGCTCTGGACATCTTGTGCGAATTGCCTTATGTAAATTATATCTGATTACTGTGGCATAGGTATTGTCCATTTACTGTGGTGTTCTCTGGTATGATTCAGTTCAGAATTATTCCTTGTCTGTTGAAGAACATAATAAATATAACTGTTCCAGCAGATTTAATAGATCTATGCCACTCATGAAAATTCTGTGTTTTTCACTCACTCAATGAAATATATGCATTATTCACTCATTTCAAGCAAATAAACTCTAATCTACTTTGTACCTGACAGTCTGTAAAATAATTCCCTGCTGATCTTTCTCCTTAAACCCATTCATTCTTTATGAAGCAATCTTGGTACCCAACATGGACAAACCCTGTGCATTCCTAATTTATGGGTCAGAATTTCCTCTGCATTTCCTTATAAAATAATGGATTTGTCTGCTACCTGTAGTACAGCAAAATGTCTCTCTGTCTTCATTTATACTGCCATAGAGTCAAATATTTATAAAACTTTTTTAACAGTCTTCCTAATCATCACAAGAATGGTTAATCCATCTTTTGATTCCAAATAGCAAGTACTCTAGGTATAAACAGCATCCAAGTTGGTGTTTATCTGTGTCATGAATTTTCTTGTTTTGCATAACATTGTATAATCACTCTCAGCTTGAAAACAATCTCACCTGCAATTTGGCCACCATGTCACTAAGCCTTTGTTTCATCAACTTAAAAATTATGTAATGTCCAAAATTGGGACATTTATAGATGGGTGAATTTTTATGATGTTGGGTTGCTTTGTTTAGAAGATAATACATTTGATCTAGAATTTTGTGATCAACCCTCGTATAACCTATGTATATAAAAATAATATAATTTTGGATCCCCTCTCTGTCAGAAAAGACATTGTACATGTTAGACATGTCACAGGATGACATACTTGTGGACTTGGACATAATTTTTGAAGAATCATTACATTTAATAAGAATGATTGCTTATGTCTGAATATGTCTTCATGTTGTATGTCTGACAGTATGACATATGTCTTATACATATGCTTGAATATGTCTGTATGTAGTTTGCCATTCTGATGTCTGAATATGTCTTCCCATAGTCTTTCTGACAGTCTGAAATGTATATCTCATACATGTGTCTGAATATATCTTTATGTTGTCTCTTGGACAGACATGTACACACATAGCTGCTATTTGTGGGAAAAATTAAAATGAGACAGTTTTGATTTACAGAGAACGGATTATGCTTATACCATGTTTGAACAGGCCCAAGTCTCACTAAGCATCTCAGAATGTATCTGCAAATTGAGATTCTGAAATATCTTTCTATTGCATAGTTGGTAACATTATTTGTTTTCAGTTTTTTACTTTACAGAACATTCGGTAGGTGTCCAGATTAAATTTCAGTCATAAAATCTTGATTTGAAAGTTTCCTCAAAATATTTTGAAATTCCTCACCTATTATTCAGGATTAAAAAGGCTTAAAAGTGTTGAAGGTTAAAACTTAGAAGTGATTTTGCATCCTTTTTTGTCTCTACCTCGAACAAAACTGTCAATATCATAATGAAGTATCATAATCAAGATTGTGTAAAATCTAAATTTGAGAAGAATTTTGAGAATTTGAGTGAAGTCATGGTCAGAAATATCTCCAGTAGTTTAAATAATGAAGCTAAATCATCTTATCCTAAGTACCGTTGCAACATCATTTCTAGTTGAATTTGAATTTGAAATATTGCATCTATATTTCTCATTGGAGTAGCAGTCCAATGTACATTATATTTTCTTAAAGGCGATTATTTAAACTTTCATTATTTTGAAGAATTCTGTTGACAGTGAAAACAGACTGAGTGACTTGAGGATAAGATATTTTTAGCTTCTATTTCAGCTCATTATATATGATATTAAAATGTTTAATGCCTGTACAAATCTGTTACATTTTATATGGAGTTTTGTTGTTATGTTATTGTATTTTAAATGTGTAGGCATCATTCTGTTTTCTTCTTTTCCTCACCATTTATGATTTCTTCATCACTCTCTTTTGTCATCAAGTTAATAAGCTCATAACTGCATGCAAGGACTGAATTTGCAGTGCTGTGTTTGTGTTTTGCTTAAACAAGAGTTTTATATTGCTAAAGGAATCAGTTTCCTAGAAGGATTTTGCAACAGTTTTGCTTCTTTTTATCCTTTGTTTGAAAAATTATTCCATTTCCATCTCATATTTTGCCTCTTTTTGGGGTAGATTTGCATTTGGTGAATGTGAGCATCACAAAATGTAACTGGTAAAGGTAGCATGGATATGGCATTTAAGATTGTACATTAGAAGTGGGATTACTTATGACAAAAGATTCCTCAGTAATTTCAGGCATTGTTGGCAGTTAATTAAATTACACAGATTTGCATTAGATCCTCAAAAACTACGTTTTAGTAACTTAAACCTTTTTTTAGGACTTCTTATGTCAAGAATAGTGATGAAAACAAAATAAAAAGGTAATACAAATTTGAAAAATCATTTGAGATATGAATTAATACTTTTTCTAAGCTTTTGTCCCCAGTTGTGTAAAGGAATAAAATGTTGCATTATCTTTTTATCCAGGGAAGGATGAAAGTACCAGTGGTATTACTTTTCTTTCTTTCTTTAAGAAGTTTATTTGGAGAGAGATGAATTCAAAACAAAGGATAACAAATATAATTAAAAGAATAAAAAATTAACCATATTAACTAGATCATTATTGGCACTGAGTCCTAGGCAGAAAATTGTAATAGCAAAAAATATAGTGTTGACATATAATGTGAATTTTATTGTCACATGCTAATTTCACTAATTATTGTTAAAAATGTACTGAAATAATTTTTTTAATTCCTAAACTAAGTTTCATCCTGGAGAAAAGAAGAAATTAAAAACTTTAACATAGCTGGATACAGTGTAGAAAATATGTTGACTGTAATTCTATATACTGTGATAATTAAAATTGTAACCGTGTCTTTTGATAGTTAATTATTTCAACTTTTGGTTGCTTTCAAAGCTTTCACAGTTATTAAAATTTTTAACATTAGAGAGAGAGATGATAAAAATCCCTCCCCAAACCAGATCAGTCTTACACTGCCAACCAATTTTAGACACAGTATGTTTAGGCTTAGATATAAAGAACCAGGTACATATCATGAATATATAAAAGAAATATAGACTGAGATAGTAATCCCCAGGGTGTGTTCCCCACCAATTTTCATGTAGAGTGCAAAAGGAACGAGCCACCAGAAGTGAGGATGCCCTTGAGCAAATGAAAGCACAAATACTAGAGAGGGATTGCCGAATGGAAGACATGCGATCGGAACTGGAACAAGTCTCAGCTAAATATGACAGAATTACAAAAGAGAGGTCCCAAATCTCAGCAGAAAATGCCGCTTTGAACACGTAAGTTTGCACTGCAGGCACATGTACCTTTTCACATTCATGTATATGTGAAGACAATACAAGCGATGATTATTTTATTTCTAAAATTGATGTAACTTCATGAAAATGTGTGCACACTGGCAGACTAATCTTTACTATATGCATGTATTAATAGACTGTGTAGATATTTTAGCTTTTTAAGCATTGATCTGTCAACCAAACAGTTTTCTGATGTCACTTACCTTTAATTTAAGTAGATCACCAGGTACTAAAGCTTTGAAAAAAAAACCCAGGCAGTCAACAATTACATTTAATTTCTTCATTGATTTTTTTTATTTTAATGCATGAAGAGCTCCAACTTTTGTTTCTGCACTTGAAAGAAAACAAATGTTAAGATATCTAAGTTTTTTTTTTTTTTAAATCAGCTGACACTGTGTGAACACAGAATAGTATCTTGCATACCAAAATGAACTAATGTGTCAGAATTTTGCAACAGTCATACCCCTTTTTATGCACCCCCAGCCCCACTGCTTGCAATGGGTATCTTGATATGGTCATATTTGTTCATCTGACTGACCAACCTGAAAAGCTTGTTATACAAATTAAATTTGTATATGTAGATGACCTGATTCAATTTTCAGGCTATTATAGCAATTTTTCAGTTTTTTACAAATTTTAAAACTCTTTGGACTCGTGTCATTTTGTTTTGTTTTACAGAAACCTTGTTAGCATGAACAAGCCAAAATAAGTTGAGTTAGAAAAATGAAATTTGGTATACTTACTTGCAATAATATGTAGATGACCTAATTTGATTTTCAGGCCATTACAATAGCTTTTTTTAAATTTTTGATAATTTTAGTCATTTTAAACTTATTCATTTAGGTCTGTGATGTGGGCATATGTGTTTCATGAACACAAATCTAATTTGTTTTCATTTTCATTTTATTCTTGACAATAATTTTACATTAATTAAAATTACAGTATATCTTGCCATTAATTCAAATTACAGTATTGCTTGACATGATAATTGTCTTGGTGTAAATGAAATTTCATGCACTTTTATCATAACCCTTCAACTGAAGAGGTTAATGACATGAGAAAATCATTTTGTTGAAGAGATAACTGCTAGATTAGCAAGGAAAGGTTATATTAATTATTGACACTAACAATAGAGGAACCATTTCTTGCCTGATTTTGCACATTCTTAATAGTTGTCATTTAAAGTCATTCGAATTATTTGCAAGCACAACAACAAAGTTTTTTGTTACAATGACAAGATGACCATTGTAAATTGAAGTCACATAATTGAACAGTCAGCTCAGAGGACAACAAATTGGACTTAGTCTGATAAGCATTATTATATTACCCTTTCTTTACAATAAGATGCAACATGGGTCTAGTGGTGGGCACATCAGACTGTAGGTTTGAGTCCCACCCAGCTATTGCTGTGTAAGACTTATCTTCAGTTGCTCCAACAAATTCAGCTGGAAATGAGTACCATTATCAGCCCATTGGTTGACTTGGTAACATTATATCAAGGGTTAGTCAGGACCTGTAATAGATTCAGTAGCATTATATCGTGGGTTAGTCTGGTCATTACCTTTTAAATACTCAAGAGCATTATATCAAGGGTTAGTCCTGTCAATAACTGTTCTAGACTCAGTAGAATTATATCAAGGGTTAGTCCTGTCATGACTTGTAATATATTCATTAGCATTATATCTAGGGTTAGTCCAGTCATGACCTGTAATAGACTTGATAGCATTATATCAAGGGTTAGTCCAGTCATGACCTGTTGTAGACTCAGTAGCATTATGTCAAGGGTTAGTCAGATCATGACATGTAATAGACTCAGTAGCATTATATTGAGGGTTAGTTTGGTCATGACCTGTAATAGACCCTGTAGCATTATGTCAAGGGGGGGTGTAGGTTATGATCTCTTTGAAAGGCAGGATAAGCTCCAGTCGTACGTGGCTTTTACTTTTTAATGTTGACATTTTATGATAGGTGTAAACGAGAATTAAGATATTGTCTATCAACCAGATTGTTGACTCAAATATATCCTAGAGTCTACTTTTACATGTTTGACTAAATATACTCTTCCATTGTTCAGGGAAAAAAAATAGTTACTAAATTAAAAATAATTACCAGTACTACACACCTTGACAACACAAGACCTCAGTTGTTTTGAGCAAGTAAATGAATTTCTTTTTAAGTTAGAAATGTGATTTGTAGCAGATGGCAGTAAATGTAATGATTCCTGTACACATTGGCCACTTCTGCAACTCATTGTGGGTAATTTTATACAAAGCAGTTTGGGTGAAACTGGAACAGTGCAAAAATTTCACTATTTGGCCCATTTTTTAAAATAAAATATTTACTGATACCAGTCATACCCTTAATATGTTGCAAAAAATCACCTTAATTGATTTTTACAGATTTTGCTGATTTGAAATCATTTGCCTGCTCGAAATAACTTTGCTTTTGTTTTTGTTAATTTTTGCTGTTATCATTTTATTTTGGGTGATGCAGTATTTCAGAAAATAGACTTTCATTGCTGTTAGAACTGAAATGATGAGAAAAGTAATGTTTGGGTTGGGAGATGGTGCTGTAATAGCAAGTTGTTGTGTTGCTCTTGAACAGTAAACACAAAATTAACTGGATTTATAAATAGTTTATCAAATGATAACAAAAATTATATTTTGATTATTCATGATTATGATAGCATTCCTATATTGACTTAAGATGTTTAAAAAAATGAAAATTTGCTTC
This sequence comes from Megalonaias nervosa, assembly GCA_016617855.1. NCBI lineage: Eukaryota > Metazoa > Mollusca > Bivalvia > Unionida > Unionidae > Megalonaias > Megalonaias nervosa. Next base: position 22,752 of record JAECUM010015326.1, on the reverse strand, counting down.
TGTTATGTGATATGTATCAGTGAATCTTTGAAGGCCAAACCTGGCAATGTAGAAGCAGCTTGAGATGAAGGTTTGTCATGCACCCTACTGGGTTGTTATGACCTTCTTACCAGGGTTTATTTAGCATAGTATAAAATCTGAATTATAAACACTAATGAAAAATAAGTGCATACATGTCATCATATTTTTATAGCAAAATTAGACACATACCTTTGGAAAAGAAAATCGGTGTTTAAGATGTAAATTTGCTTTTCTGATGACAAATATGTCCAAATTATGATTATTATGACTTTTGATTTATTTATCTAGTGTTGCTACTGTATCCATCTTGCATGTCTCTTACTTCTTTGATCAGTAACTTTCATATTATATAAAATCTATCAGTAAACTTAGATAATTCAGGGGGTCCCGAGTGGCCAAGTGGTCTAAAGTGCTCACTGTTATGATCACTACCATCTCACCTCTGTCTGCGAGGGTTCGAGTCTCAGGTTCGGCTAACATGGGTACGTGAGAAAGCCTGCCAGTAATTTCCCGGGTTCTTCCTTCACTATTAATACTGGTCGCGATGTATAGCCTATCTTGTGCTGAAAATTGGCATTAAACCCTACAACAACTACAGTAACAATAAATAATTCAGATTACACAAATATTGGCATTGTGGTCAAGTTTTTTGTCAATAAACACATATGAGAATAAATAGATATAACTTTCACTAATTTTGAAAATAAATGTATATGCTTTTTATCCAGGTTTTACAATGAAAATTGTAAATAGCAACCTACTTTCAGGGGGTATTCAGCATTGTTTAAAAACAATGTCCCATCTCACATTGCAGTACTTTCTCCCAGCAAAATTCTGTTACTATGACTTATTTTCTAGAATGTATTCATTATTGTGTAAGTGTAGATTTTTATTCTGCAGAAGGGAGGGCAAAAATGAAACTGATGCTCACTTACTACTCTAGTTTTTGTATGCAGAATTAAATGTATTATTATTATTATAGCAAAATGCAAGCATTTTAATCATAGAGCCACAGGGGCTCAGATATTATCATGCAGGACATGTGACTGGAATGTTGGGGATTGAATTCCACAGTTGAATTGGCTAAGGTCACCTACCAAGGTACAGAAATGCCAACATTAGTGGTGGTTGCACATTGGATTTTACTGATGGTATGATGAGAATAGGGAGTCACTGACAGAGTCCTTATGTTATGTGGTTAATTTTCTGATACTATAAATTAATTTTACTGGAAATTTTGATGTTCAACCAAGCAGCTTATTATATTCACAGGGTGTGTTGGAATGTAATGTTTATATTTTAATTAATTAAATTTATTTACATATTCCTGTACTTATTACTTATAATCTTTCAGAATTTTGATGCTGTAATGGACTAGTTGGTGGTAGTTTTCTAGACTGATGTTTGAAACAGAAATTCTGTAGTCTGTGCCACTTTTTATTCTACTAAAATAGTATTTCTTTAACATTGCTCTTACCAGTTAGATAGTAATTGTGCCAGGTAAATATTTTTGAAGACAGGAGATGCAGTTAGATTTATAGTGAACGGGAGGCAGGCTATAGTGGGCTTTTTATGGGTCCAGTTGGTCTCAGCTATAAAATGTTTTCTAAACAAGAAACTACACAATCAGAAAATTTTAAAGTTTTAAAAGAAATACTAAACAATCAGTTCCAGTGTTTGTTTAACTGGCCATATCATTGCAAGATATCTGTTTTTCACCTTTGAAAAATAATTTTTTTTTATTAAAGCCAAAATGGGTAAAATTGTGACTCTGTTGATGCAAACACTGTCAAAGTTTGCTCAAAAAAATATGGATCTCACTTTTATAACTAACAGTTGCTTGCATTTGTGAGTAATTTTACTAACCCTTTCTTGCCACCATTCTCAAGTATATCGACTGTACAGTGTATTTTATAATGTGCATACCTATTATCGTATCATATATATGTCATTTAATTTCAGCCTAGTAAACACTCACATTGTCAATTGCCATTTCTGTTATCATCTCATTATAAAGTGTAAGCTTTTTTCATTTATCATGTCTTCCTTGCATTCAGCTTGGTAAATGTATAGCTTTGTACACCGTTAATTTGATTACAAATGTAATTTTAAATGAAAACTTGTTGTACAAAAGGTGTTTTGAAAATAATTTGAATACTGCCAGTACTAGAGTTTCATTGTAAATTGCTGTTTAAACACAAATAAATACGCATTATATCTGCCCATTAAGACAGGTTTTAAAGAAGGGGATGATTCACTGGCTCATTACTACTGTTACAAAGTTTCAAAACAGAAGTTTTTTAAAAATATTGACTCTTGCAGTTATGGCCTTTTGTTATGAATCCATTACAGATGTGATTACATTTCCAGTTCAGGTTTAAGTCAACTTTATGAGTATTTAAAATCAATTCTACTTGTCAGCTATGTTGGTTGCTTTGTGCTGATCAAGTACTGGACATGCTACTTGCTTCATGTATACCTGTACCTCAACTGGAGTCCATACCCTGCTGGTGTCCGCTGACAGTGGAACACATACATGTTGAGCATATTGACTTCCACCCTATGAGACAGACATATTTGAAGAAGCTTTAGGATGAAAATTTTATTCTATTTGAAGGAATGCAGTTTATATAACAAATTTTAACCATGTTTTATGGATTCTATACTTTTTATATTTATCATTTAATTCATGTATCTTTTAACTTATTTTAGCATCTTTACCTTTTATATTTTATCTTTTTTGTCCTTCACATTTACATCAGTTTGGAAGCATTTTATTTTCCTAACATTTTTGTGGATTTATTTATTTTTGCATTGTTGGAACTCTGCTTTTGGCTGCCACCACATTTTTTTGTCCGAGGTCCTGTTAAATGCATGCATACATACATACATTTGTACATACATTCATACATACATACATACATACATATATATATACATGTAAAGTTAAAAAAAATTGTAAAACCGAATTTCAAAAAATATAGAAACATATGGCTGTCCAAATGAATATAAACAGTAAGTACAAGAATATAAAATATGAAATATATAGATGGCAAAAATCTGTTAAATATGTATAAAATAACAAAGGTAAAAGGTAAAACCCCTATAGTATGCTTAAAATTTGTTGTACCCTATAAAGTTTAAGATTTGCCTGGATGGTATGACCTTGTACTGTTTCTTCATGCATTTGACATGAGAATACTTCTGACAAGGTGGAAATTGACACACTTGAAAAGAATGTGTTTCACTGTCAGTGGACACCCATGTGGTATGCAATTTGGTCCTCAAGGGGATATGCATGAGTCAGGTATGTGACCGATACTCAATTGGCACAATACCACTTCATCTCATTGATTGTGGGTTAATTGTTCTTTAATTTTTTTTGTTTGTTGAAGTTTTCATTCACATATTTTGCCAAATAGTATGAACATGCTGACTTGTACAGTATTTGAAGTCAGTATATCGAATGTTTCATTCAGAGATGGTTGACTGCAAGGCAGCTTTGGCTGCTTTATCTGCCTTTTCATTATCAAGTATATCAGGGTGACTAGACATCCATCAGGACAGAAATAATAAAAATACAAATTAACATATCATTTTTATTTTGGCAAAACCATTGAAAATATGTATGCATGAATATAAATTTATTCGAAGTAGAATAAAATTGTGCTGAGTTCATTTTTTTTTAAGAGTATGAGAGAGTCCAAATATTATTATGTAATTTGCAAGTTCTGAAGGCAGTAACAAATAACAATTGTAAGAATTGATAGCACATCTGATTTACGTCAAAGTTATAGTCTTGAACAAAGGGGAGAGACTTGCATGCTGTTGGCAAAGAATGCCTGCTTTGAAATTTTCTAGGGTCTCAAAATAAATATTAAATATTGCATTTGGAACATTTATCTTCAGAGCTTGATCTAACTTCATATTTCTCAGGCGTCTGGAGGAACTTGAATCTCTGCTGGATCGTGTGGATCAGAGCAGCAAGTGTCAGGTTGATGAACTCGTTGGCAAACTTCATGAGAAAACAGGGGATCTTTCTGAGGTCAAACTGGAGAATGATAGACTACGGGTCTGTATTAGCTGAGTAGTTATTCTGTCACCTTTATACAGCAGGGTGAGACATAGGTATGATATTTCCAGTGGTCATGGTGACATACTCATGAATGATAAAGGTTTTCGTTCAATCAGATACTGGGGTGGGGAACGGGAGATACGTTAGCACACTAAACAATATATGCAGATGAGACACAGGGTTCTGCAGAACAATTATTTTAATATTCTTTTATCATTTAGCTAACTCTATACCTTGGGGAAAGCTGTTGGCTTCCACTTTTTAGCTAAAATTTCACCAGTTGTCACCAAATCTTACACTATACAATACTAATATTTTCTAGTATCTAGTGTATGAGAAAGGGTTTGAATGTGTCCATTCTTGATTTGGCTCCTATTCAGCTTAGTCATTAACCATTAATTACTAATTTATTTTTTGTAAGAAGTATCCTCAGAAATTATTATTTTCTTCCTCATGAAACTCTGATTTATTGCTGGAGTGTGCATATTTGCAAATTTCGTGTATTACGAAATGTTGTCTCTTACATCTGTACATCATTCTTACCACCTTGAAAAATATGTTACACTAGCAGGCAGCAATGACATCAGAAGAAATCTGCAAGCAATTGTTATAGTATTCTCGTAAATTTTTAATCCCCAAGTATGTTGTTTTGATTGAACTGATACACCAACTGAAATAATTGATCACCATTGATCATTTTGGTGTTCACTTGTACCAATCTATGGTATGTTTGCATGACTCATTTTGGTGGTCACTAGTACCAGTCTGGAGTATGTTTGCATGACTCATTTTGGTGTTCACTTGTACCAGCCTGGGGTATCTTTGTCTTGATTATGTTGGCAAGATAGCAACACATAGACATAAGTTTTCTGGTGGCAGTAGCAGTGGTAACAGCTCCACCTCCCTTCTTGTGCTGCAGCTAGTTTGGACACAGTAACATTGTTTATGATCCATATAATCATAGAATGTTGTGTATATTCGGTTACAAACATCAGCATTTGACTCTGTATCACTCAATTTGAATCAAACCTTCATAAAGTTTTATTCTACACTTCATGTACAAATGGGAAATTATTGAATTTGCCTGAATTGGACAATTTACAGAAACTGTTGTTGCTGAATATGGTCTGATCTGATTACAGTCAGTATTATCGCCATTTACATAAAGTGGACCTTGCATGCAAATATACTGCAATCATGGACTGCAAAGAGTTGTGCAAGTTTTTCATGTGTATTGTTGAGGAATTTTGATCAGTGAGATGTTGAATAAGGTAAGGATTGTATGATCTAGCATCATTAACATATTCTCCTATTTTAATTAAATATTGTAATCAAAGTAAGTGCAAAAGTATGCATGCCGTGTATCCTTCAGCATGCATCCAAGTCAGAATTTCTATATTTTCATTGAACATTGCTAAGAAAGGTTAAGGTTTTGATGAGCCCACTTTGGCAGAAGCTCAGTGTAGTGATCACATTGATGTCCATGAGCTTGTTCATCCATATATATATATCCATCTGTCCATGCACACACAATATATCACTGTGAAACCTGTCTATAAATGACCTGCAAGAAAACATCAACAAAGGACAATGCATAGGCATGTGTCCTTCATATAAAAGTAAAAAATGTTAAAGGAAGTAAAGAGATGCATAAAGAGCAAAGATGTATGTTATGAGCATGTGTCCATTATATGAAGGTATAACTAATGGCAAGTTTCACTGTGTTTTGCAGGTTTGTATTATGATCTCACATTCATGTTTAAAACTGCTACTTTTAAATCAATTTAGGACAGTTCTTCAATCCAGTGCTGTGAACTAACTAGTCAGTTTCTGTGTGTGTATATCCATTTTCATGATGAAGCAGAAGGTAGTGTATATGCCTCTTATAGTTACTGGAATTCATGGTATTGTGGATATGCCTCTTGTAGCTGTTGGAATTCATGGTATTATGGATATGCCTCTTATAGCTATTGGAATTCATGGTATTATGGATATGCCTCTTGCAGCTGTTGGAATTCATGGTATTATGGATATGTCTCTTGCATCTGTTGAAATTCATGGTATTATGGATATGCCTCTTGTAGCCATTGAATTCATAGGTATTATGGATATGCTTCTTATAGCTATTGGAATTCATGGTATTATGGACATGCTTTTTATAGCTATTGGAATTCATGGTATTATGGATATATGTCTTACAGCTTTTGGAGTTCATGCTATTGTGGATATGCCTCTTACAGCTATTGGACTTCATAGTATTATGGATGTGCTTTTTGTAGCTATTGGAATTCTTGGTATTGTGGATATGCCTCTTACAGCTATTGGAATTCACAGTATTGTGGATATGCCTCTTATAGCTATTGGAATTCATGGTAAAGACATTTACATTCTGCATTTAAATTTATGGTTTGTAGCAACCTCAAAATCTACAAAAACTGCTACCCCATGAATATTGCTGAATTTACAAGGGGGCAGGCAGGATACCAGTCATTGTAGATTTGATAGTTTCCACAAACCATGTATTCAAGGACCTATTGAACATTTAATAAAGACAGGTGGACTCCCTTCCCAATTCATGAATGTAAAAAAAAAATGTGATTTGCACAAGACCAGGAAAACTTAAAATTGACTGTGCCACCTGATAAATTTTCATCATCAAAGCATTTCATTCTTTTAAAAAGATGCTAAGGCACTTTATGTTGTTAAGATGTTTTCACAATTACTTCAATATGTCAGTCACACTGTTCACATCAAATTTCACATACTGAAAAATCAGAAAAATTCACTAAAGTTTAATTCATCAATTTCATGGATTATTAAATCCATGGAGAAAAATAGTACTGTTGAATATCAGTATGAAAAATTGTGTAATCTTCAAGAAACCATCTGTTTGGAATTTTGTCCTCATGAATATTTCTGATTTTGCAGTATTTAGAAATAATTCATGTTGTTATTGCAAATCTGTTTCACATGGAATGTAGCACTAGTGTTGTATTTTTATTTCTTTCCCACCATCTAGTCATCAATTGCCACCATAGAGACCAAGTTTAAGCAAGCTGATGAGGAGTTGCTTCAACTACGTGCCAACTTAAAACATTATGAGAATCTTATTGAAGAGTACAAGGAGCAGGTTTGTGTAGAAATGTTTTGGAATCATGGTGTCATCACATGGACTCTTCATTCTGCTTTTGTTGAAATTGGACATTTGTAAAGTAGAGTTACATATTGCTAATTGTTACAGTAAAATATTGTTTTAAATATTAGAAGAGACAGTGACTTGAATATCAAACCATTATTATAGGAGCAACCTTTTTCAGCATATATGTTCCAGTACACAATTTCTCCTATTGTAAAATCTGGGAGCCGCCTAATGAATTGGTAAATAAGCATGGTGTGGGCTTTATAATATGACAGAGATATCCCATTGTAAATAACTTGTTATAATGAGGGTCATCATCCTGTGATAAGATTAGGGAACCAACCTAATATAATGTGAGCTTATTATATGAAATGGGGTCCCGTGTGGCCAAGTGGTCAAAAGCTTTCACCTTTACTGATCACTGCCATTTCACCTCTGTCAAATGGGTTCAAGTCTCAGGCTCAGCCAATGTGGGTATATGAGAAAGTTTGCCAGTAGCTTCCTGTGGGTTGGTGGTTCTTACTGGGATTTTCCAAGGTTCTTCCTCCTCCAGTTGTACTGGCCACCATGTATAGCCCATCATGTGCTGAAAAATGGTGTTAAACTCCAGACAACAGCAACAACATTAAACGAAAACAGATATCCTTAGTAAATATTATCCAGAATTGCTTAAAAATGTGGATGAGTTATCTTCTGGTATCATTCTATGATAAGATAGGTAGCCAGCCTGATAAATTTGTCAAAAAAATATAATGTGGGCTATCCTGTGGGATATCCTTAGTAAATATTATCCTAAATTGTTTAAAAAGGGTGCTGGGTTTATAATACAGCATCATCTGTTGATGAGATCAAGCATAATAAATATCACAAAGTACAATGGGATTATTATATGACATATATTGATAGTAAACACTACCCAAACTTTGTAATAATGCAGATGGGTTTATCGTCCAGCATTATCCTGTGACAAGAACATGGGGCTGCCCTAATAAATTTGTCAAAAAGTATATTGTGGGTTATTATATGCTAGAAATATCCTAAAGTTAGTAAATATTATCCAGAATATGGTAATAATGAAGGTGGGCTTATTATCAAGCGTAGGTTTATCGTTAGATAAATGTATATTACAGATAAGACACTGGAATGTACATGTTAATAATTAGCTGCAGTTTGCAGTTTGTAGGATAGAGTAGTTTTTAATGCCTTTTTTGTTAGTAATAATTGTCCATATTTCCCAGACTATGATCTGTGTAATACAATCCATCATATCCAATTTTTTTTGTTGGCACCCAAGCCTTGACTGATTGAAATTTGGTTCAGGTGATGATTGGCATTCATAATAAACTTGTAGAATTTGAGATCCAACTCCTTTACTTTATGTCTGTAGCAATGAAATATATTTAAATGAAAAACAGATGCTCATTTGTTCTATATTTTCATTTAATAATAAATAGAGTTATTTCCCCCTGTGCATCTTAGAGTTTCCCATGGACCCATTTCTATGATTATTCTGTACATTTAGAATGACTGGATGGATTCATTGAAGTTCATTTCACATTTTAATTTCAGTCACATCCAGGTCAGATTATGTTTTCAACATTTCCAGCGATATATAACAGTTTAATGGCATTTTTGTTCCCAGATTTGACCTTTTTCACTTATAGACCTTATGCATAGCTGCCAACCCCCCAAGTACAAAAATACTGATTGCTTATGACAAAAATACTGATTTTCAGGACCAAATACTGATTTTTAAAATTTTAATGCATATGTAACTACTTACAACATATACAACCATCAGTAAGGTAGGACAGTGCCTTACATAATTATTTATTGTCAAAGATGCATGTGTTGCACACTTGCACCTTCTGAACAGGCACCCTGTTCCATTCGGGTGCCCATTCAGAATGTGCAAGAGTGCAACACACTCAGACACAGGCTGTTTATAGGAGCCTTTTCCACACCTTGTTTATCTTTTTCAATTATTATTGATTCCAATGTACCAACTGTCATTGATAATCTCAATTCTGTGTTATTTTCTTACTGAACTGTTTTCATTCTAGCATACGAGTAATCCTTTGCGATTTTACTGTCTGGAAAATGCGTGCAAAATAAATCGCCAGCAACAGTAGTAACTGAAAGAGGAAGGTTCATTTCTAAAAGAAATTTAATAAACCGAATTTCGATCGAATTACATCGAGGTTCTCTCTGGTATTTATATACATCCAAGTTCAGGCTGAGTTGTGTATGATGAAGCAGCAAGCTGATGTTTATTAGTTTTTTTTGTGCTCTTGTATTTCATGTGTGCCTCCATGCCCAATAGCAAAATCACATTACACAATTTCCAAAACGTAAAGTCTTCTCCTTTACTAGATGATTTCACAAATCTAAACAAGGTGGCACAATTGTCCTTTCAGTTCTGTTTTCTTGTCTTTTCTAGTGAAAATTCTGAATATTATGCTTTCCTATTCAACATGATTAGAAGTTGAATATTACGACGATCAGACACAGTGGTAGCAGTAACTGTTTGCGAAATCCAATATGGCGGATAAAGACAGGCATTGTAGCCTCGATTTCGAATGAGCCAATCATATTGTAGAACTGTATTCCTATATATATGCGATACATTTCTATCAGAATGGAACCAAGTGCCCGTTCTAAACTGAAAATTGCAAGGAAATTTTTTATTATGTTTTTTTTAATTAAAAAACGTATTTTTGCAAAAAAAACTTAATCTGTATTCAGGTCCAAAATATGGGACAAATACAGAAAAAAATGGGACAGTTGGCAGCTATGCTTATATGATGGCATAATTTATTATCCTGAAAAATTGCATCTTTTAATAATCATTATTATCTGTACATTTCATTCCTAAATTTGACTTTTTTCATTTGGATTATCCTAATTGTTGGGGGTAGTGGTGGTGGTGGTGGTTGGGAGCATTTAATTTGTTGCTTTTTTTATATAAATATTGATTTAGCTTTGAAAAAGAAAATGATAGTCTTAAGTTGTAAATGTAGGATTTTATAGTATTGGCATAATAATAGCAGTGAAGACCTTAGTTGATGACACCATAATAATGGGTAGTTTGGTATGATTTGCCATTACATCTTTCTTGGCACTCTAGTTAGATTGGCTAAAGCTAATTTAGACAATTTAGAGCTGAGTTAGTTTTAAAGATTAGAGCTTTTTAGTAGCCAATTGTTTATGCACTGTTTCCCTTTTTATATTTGCAGGGTCTTGGTTTTCATTTTTCTCCACTCTTTTGTCATTCCAAAGTGGTTTTAGGACATGGTGTTGATACATCAAATCACTCAACAATTTTCACCTGTTATTTCATTTGAGAAAAAAGCATAATTAACCTCATTTCCCTTCCATAACATTTTCATCAGATTCTTGTTCATTAACAAGTCATGATTGTAAGAGAGTATGAAAGGTGAAATTAATTACTAAATAGCCAATGTAACTTTTGGGAAAGAATCGAGCATGAAAAACATTTGTGTTTTATAGACCAGACTCTTTTAAGCAGTAGCTAATTTTAATTATTTTTATACTGTAAAACTTTTTTGTTCATGTTCGCAAAGAAAACTGGAAATTATTTATTTCTTTCCATCAGTATTTGTGTGTGCATAAGACGATGTTTACATTTAGCTGAACTCGACTTACATCTATTAAGGTAAAAACTTCATAACCAAAGATAAAAGCTGGGTAGGATCTTAGATATGGACAGAGGTGAGTTTAGTGCAATCCAAACAATATTGGTTTAGAGTTCCTTTCCAAAAAATATTTAGAATACATATTGGTGTAAGGTAGCAGACATGGAGTCTGAGTAGAAAGAGGAGATAGGGCAATAATTAATTACTATAGGCTTCAGTGTGCTATTATTCCAAGCTTTCACATACTACATTTACACATGTTTAATGTGTACCTAGCTATGAACAGCATAGACTCGTATACATCATTGCATAATGTGCCAATAGATCAGGGTTTGTGCTGTTTTCTTGAAGTGATGGGTAGAAGTAACAGTTTGAACCTTGTCTTGACATCTTGAACTATTACCGCATAGAAAATTTGCAGATATAATCTGGGGGAAATACTGCCAGAAATATGCCTCCTTGTGGTTACTTTACGTTAAGTGGATAGATTTTCATCTTCTCCTTGGAGAAAATCTTTGTCTTTGAGATTATGACATAATGTGGATATCCTCAAAAAGACACTATAGTATTTACCTACTCCTTCAGTAGTTTTGTACACCTGTACCAATTATAAAAATGAAAAGCCTCCGTGATATAAAAAATGCACAGAACTTAGTAATTTCGATTGGAGTTTCTTTACTAACACCATGTATTTGTACATCTGTACATCAGTATTTGCATGGGCTTGTCTATTTTGTTCAGACAACAGGAGTGATGTAGTTCATTGTTTTTGATAAGATCTGAATAATTCCATCAGTATCTGTAACATTGGGACTTACATCCATTAAAACCCATGTTCATAAGAATTTAGCTGCTTGCCATTTTTATTTTGTTTAATAGTTCTTGAAAAATATCAAATTAGACATTGCTAATAATGGATGCAGATGACAAAAGTTTTACCTTTTATGTATGTGTAGTCCAAGGATCCTCACCCCTTCACTGAAAATGGACTTTTCCAGGAACCAGAAAAAGGTGAGCAGGCTCATTGTTTACACTGAACACTCCCAACTGGTTTGAAATGATAGTGTGATAAGGTGACAATGTTAGGGACCCTATGATGAAAATCAGGTTAGGAAATGAAAAATTAATAAATGAAATGATTAATTTTCATGATTTTTAAAAATATTTTTGAACCTTTTCATTTTCAAAATTGCTAGGGGAATACAAACTACCAGGGAGTTTAGGTGAATACTATAGTTTTGTTAGAACTAAATTCTTCTTATAACAATTTTTCTTTGTCTTAAAGGTGCAAATTCGCATGCTTTGTTTTCACTTTGTTTTTTTTTCCCCAGGCCTTGGTTAGGTTATCTTTTGCATAGTGATACATCCAATTTAGGGCACATGACCCAGACTAACATGAATCCTGATCTTGTAGCACATCATATGATAGTAGACCTGGGTCTATTCTTGCAGCTAATCAAACATTAAACATGAGCAAATATGGAGCATATTTTCTATAACTGGGAAGAGTGTATTTTCCCACTAGACATTGCATCACATAGTATAGTGAGATAGTAGTCCTTCTAACAATTTTTGGCAGATTAATCGTTCCCAACGAGAGGCTGATGAGACATTTATTAGACTTGAGGAACAAGAACGTGAAAATAACCGCCTTCGTGAGGAAAGTCGAGAAGAATTGGAAAAGGCAAGGCTTTATTTGGTGATCATAGTAATGTAATGTTAATTGTTTACATGTTTATACATACAGTAACTATACATGTCTAACTGTAAGTGTAGGAACTGTATGCAGCTTAAAACAAAAATGTGTTCATAGTTAATTTTTTGCCTAGTTCTATCTCAAAATAGTTTTTTCTTTTGTTCAGATTTTTGTGAGGTAACCTTTAGTTTATACCTATCATCCTGACCAAGTTGGTTAGTGTTACAGAAGAGTTTTTTATATTCTGTCAATGCCTTCTGCGAATGGAACTTTTCTTTGGTTCTGTTAATCTGGTTGGTATAGAATCAAAGGTACTTCTTGCTACCTGACAGCACTATAGGAAAACAGTTCCCAAGGCAACAGTATATTAGTACAACACATGACTTCATGTGACATCATCTAATGTTTGCACATACCAGTAGTTCCTGCTAGAACAGGTTTAATTTCTATTGTCAAGTTTAGTACCACATTGTCTAGGGGAAATACAAACAGTCAAAAATATATTCCTGTAGTCAGCCAATTGGAACATGTGGATTTGTTCGGTGATCTACTAAATGTGAATGTTGAACATTTGAGTGTATAGAACATCTACAGAAATGTGAACAGCGTAGACTTAGACATGCCTTTGCATAATGTATTGACAAATAAGGGTCTTCAGGAGGATGTTGTTCATGGTTAATAATTTTGGTGAACTATTCAGAGAGAATGAGGTGTGCAAAGGAGTGGAGATCACAGTAACATTTAATCTCTGCCATCTGTCTTCATTGTCATCACATTGCTCACAAAATCAATGCACTGAACACTTTGAAAAGTGTCTGTATTTAGTGGTCGTAAAGTTTGAATTAGCATATATAATCAAATATAAATTTACACATCTTTATTGTTCTGCAAATTAACTTATAATTGGGATATGTACAGTTCTATATTTATCCCATAATATGCCCAGGGGTCCCACCATGTAAAGTGGCATCTTATTGACCTGGCAAAATATGTTAAATTCCACAAACAAGCTTTAGAACATCAAACCCATTATTGCAGAGTGACAACCTCATACAGAACAAATGACAGATAAGGTGTAGCGGCATTGTTTCACGTGTATTGGACACACACACCTGACCCAGGCATACCTCTGGAAGGGTAAAACTCTACCAGAGTGCATACATTGCTTGTGCCTCAACTGACATTAGAGCACATTCTTTTGTGTGTATCAATATCAACCCATGAGACAGAAGTGTCTTGAAGTGAACTAAATTAAGAAGCTTTTTGACTATGTGCTGATAGAGAAAATTTGATTATGTACCACAAGAGAAAATTTTTGATTTATTAAAGTATGTGAATTATATAACAGATTTTGAACCTATATTTCAAAGAAATTAATTTTTTTTTAACCTGATCTTTTATTTAATATAACTCTTAAAGAAATTTGACATTTACTTTCTATCTTGTTTATTTTTATTTGGAAGGGATTATCATTCTAAAGTTTATTTAATTTTTTACCTTTGAATTTGTGGAAGTTAACTTTTCAATGGCATAGAATAAACAAGAGTATGCTGACATGGCATTAAGCTCTGTACATATATATACACATTCCATCTTGTAAAATGGTGTGGGATGGGGACACTTTTCAAGTCAAGCTCTCTGATATAAAAATCTGCCAATTCTTTGTCTAGCAAAATGGGAGAGATAGTCTTATCTTCAAGGATGTCTCATTACAGGTGAATGATGGTATTTGTATCAGTGCATTTTGATGAAATTAGGCATTATTGTTATAATTCTTTGTATATTTTTGTGCATTTTCTCAGAATGTTCAGCCATTATCATTAATAAGTATTTTGACACATGTAGAAGTATCAATGAATTTGATATTTACATTACAATTGTGCACTATATCACTTGGATGTAGACTATATCACTTGGATATAGACCATATCACTTTGATGTACACCATATCAATTTAGGAGATGGGTATATTGATTAAATGCTACATCTGAATTGTTAAACAATAAATCTCAGATTATATTTGACCTTATGCCTTTGATGAACAATTGAATACTTGGGGGTTTTCTCTCCATCGTTCCTTCCAAAAAGTATATGGTTAACAGAGTATCCCTCAAAGATTCATTTCCATCAACCTGTTGCCATCTCTTTCCAGTATCAATCTGTAATTCATTGTCATCACTATTATCACACTTGCATTTGTGAGTGGACACATGCTTTTTTTAGTGAATTTACATCATCATCCTTACTATTATCACCCATGAATTTGCAAGTTGACACATTTCTTTGTCAAGGGACATCATCATTATCACTATTATTTCACCGCATTTGCTAGCTTAAATATTATTTTTAGTCAAGGGACATCATCATCTTTACTGTTATTGCATATCCACATGCATTTGTGAGTGGACACACTTTTTTTTAGTCTAGGAACAGCATAAAGATAACTAGCAACAAAGCTTTGATGAAAGTTTGTAGAAAGCAGAAGAGAAGCCTCTTTTGCTGAAATTGTTTTGTTTTCAATTTGTTTCTAACCAATCAAACACAGTTGTCATGGTTTGTTGATGCTCACTTCAAATCATGCAGCAGACCTACATGATTTTGGATTTGCAGTTTATCAGTCTTTGCTAGTGACACAGGGTTTGTTTTGTGTGTGCATTTAAAGAATATGAAAGCTTTGTGTTTGGTTTGTGTGTTGTGAAATGTTTAAACATTTAGAGTTTTGGTAAAAAGTTGGGTAATCCATGTAGTATTTATTGTTATCACAAATGTTCTCTTACAAAAATATTATAGAAGACTTATTTATACTCAGTTTTCAGTGTTTTTTATGCCAAAATATTGATGTACAAGGTTGTTATGATTTATTATCATTTAATATTTTAACCTCAATATCTCCAAGCAGCACTTCAAACATACACCCTTTTTAAACTTACTCCATGATATGTATCAGATTTCTAGAGACTTATATATGGGGAAGCTAATTGTATACCAGACTTACTCCATATGTCCCAGATTATATATATATATATATATATATATATATATATATATACATACACATACACACACACAGAGGAAAGCTCACTGTATACCATACTTACTTCATGATTTGTCCCAGATTATTTTGAGGGACATATTACAGGCAAGCTCATTGTATATCCTGTATGTGTGTGTGATTTGGATTTCTAACGTAGCTTTAACAATTTTTCAGTCATATCGCTATGATGTCCGCAGTGTGGCAGTTTATAGTGATGTCTAGCACTGGGGCATCATGCCACAGACATGTAGCATGATGTCTCATTCAGTCACATTATCCTGACACCAGGCCAACCAGTCCTAACACTAACCTCTTAATGCCGAAAGTTCACTGTAAACCACACTTCAAGATATATCCCAAATTATTTATAGAAACATATATATAGGCATTTTTTACCCATTGATTGTCTAATTTCTGAAATGTCTGAATATTTTCAGCAGATTTATAGATAGTTTCCATACATGACATTGTGATGCAGTTCTTACTATTTGAATTTGTCCTCTTATTTAAAGAAACATTTCTCTTTACAAGAACTTTCCTTATCTGCATAAATAAATGGATGTTTCATCAAAGTTCAGATGGAACAAAATAACATTGTTACAATTACACATAATATTTAAGGGAACCAAATAATATAATGGATATATTGTTAGAACTTGGATCTGCCAACCCCATGTTTCTGTAATGAATCTGTTATTTGTTTATGATATAGGAAGTCAGTAATGATGGAAGGGTTAAAACTAAAAATACAGTGAGGCCAACAATTTTTTCTTAATGTTTCTACTTACACTTATTTTGTCTGCATTTTACTTCAGGCTTTAGGTACTGGCAACAGAAGGCCAAAATCTTCAAAAGTTTCTCAGGTAAATTAGGTCACTGCTGTCACTTGCTTGGTAGTGGATGGAAATTGTGAAATGCACTGTATTGCTTGTTTTTGTTGAATTGTGTCACACATGTAAATGTTAAACAAAAACCCTACATTTCATGTAAATATAAATTCTTAATCTAGAAGTCATTGGTTGTCATTTGGTTGATCTTTGTAAATGGGACTCCGCCACTCAGCTGCTAGGTTTGTATATGACATAAAGGACCGGTTAATTAGACATCAGAAGAGCAATAATTGTTATGTGTTGCATAAGTGAAAATGAAGTGAGAGCTGGGTAACCCTAGTGAGGCTTGGTTGAGAAGTCAAAATAGTTGACCAAATGCAAACCACCAGTCATGTTAATACACTTGACCAGTCATCACATGTTTCAATGACACCTCCAGCTGTTTAGTCAGCCATCATTCCAAGAATCATTTAGATCTAATACTTTGATAATGGTATATTTATTTGGTTATTTGCATGATAAACCACATTTAACTTGTGTCGGCATGATAAATCACATTTAACTTGTGTCTGTATTGAATTTCTTTCATTTCCTAAACCTCATCGAAGTTTGCAGAAATACCTGAGGTGAACCATTGCTTTGAAGTCATCCCATGCATCATTAAAATGTCAAAAATGAATGGAAATTACAATCTGTTTGTACAAGTGAAAAGTCCATTCAAAACAGAAGAAAAAAGTGTACTTAAAAGAGTGTTTAAATGTACATTTTGAGCCAATAAATTAAGGCTTTTTATTACTCGTCTTTTTGTTTGATCTATAACAGCAAACTAACACATCAGCACATAAAAAAGTTTTTAGTGCCTAGTACATCACACATTAGCATAAATAAGAGCAATATTCAAATGTTTGGTATATCTTACACTTGGTGATCATTAAACCTCTTTTACTATGAACAGATAAATAGGAAGTGTTCAGTAAATTAATTAGTATTTAAAAAAATATAAATAAAAATCCAGTGCAAACTGAGATACACAAGATAATAAAATTGAAACAGTTATAAGAGATTGTTGATTGGTTAATTGATATCTTTATGTCCTTTGTACTATGAAAGTTACACTCAGTCATACTAACACATAAAGAATAATCTGTTGAAAATTTAGCAGAAATTTGAAAACGAAAATATCAAATACAGAATGCTCTTGTTAACAAAGTTCAGTGTGCACTGCATATAGAGCAAAGAAATAAATGAGAAAATCTATACTTTTGAGCAATGTTGAAGTCACTTAATAAAAATCGATACTGTTGAGTTATTTTAAATAAACACTTAATTAAAATCTGTACTATTGAGTAAGTTTCAATAGTCACTTCATTAAAATCTGTACTGTTGAGTAACTTTAAATAGTCACTTCCTAAAAATCTGTACTGTTAAGTAATATTTAATACTCACTGCATTAAAATCTGTACTGTTGAGTAATTCTGAATAGTCACTTCATTAGTCTTAACCTTAAAGATGTATTAAAGAAACCAAAAGATAAATGCACTCAATCTGACATAAGTATGCTCAGAAGAAAATAAAATAAATAAAAGGAGTAATGAAACACATTTAATATCACTCTGATGCTAAGTCAAACATTTCTGATATACTTTTTCTATATGGAAGCTATAATTGTGAAGATAAAAATACATAATTTAATCACACTAATACGTACTAGAAATAATGGGTTATCATTCCCAAAAGAGTATTGACAAAATTGATATCAGACAGTAAACCTTATTACATGTAAACATGCACACTGAATTTATCAGCAGTATGGCACCAAAATCTTTTGAAGATTGAAAGAGTAGATGGGGTGATCTTATCTTTTTAGATGAAAATATCAAATCCTGGGTTTGAATGCATTTTAGAATTAAAAAAATATGAAATCCTGGGTTTGAATGCATTTTAGAATTAAAAAAATATGAAATCCTGGGTTTGAATGCATTTTAGAATTAAAAAAATATGAAATCCTGGGTTTGAATCATTTTAGAATTAAAAAAATATCAAATCCTGGGTTTGAATGCATTTTAGAATTAAAAAAATATGAAATACTGGGTTTGAATGCATTTTAGAATTAAAAAAATATGAAATCCTGGGTTTGAATCATTTTAGAATTAAAAAAATATCAAATCCTGGGTTTGAATGCATTTTAGAATTAAAAAAATATCAAATCCTGGGTTTGAATGCATTTTAGAATTTAAAAAATATCAAATCCTGGGTTTGAATCATTTTAGAATTAAAAGTGGAGACCAGTACAAGAATCTGATGGGTTTATCTGCCCATGCTTTCTGGTGCTGGCAGTGGGTGACTTTTCAAGGTAAAACATTCTCAGATAAATTGTCAGAAAGAGTATCGAGTCCAGATAGTGTCACAGTGTTTGTCATGTAGCATAAATTTCAGTTGAGCAGAACTATGTGATTAGTGGATAGAGTTATCTTTTTTGTGTTTTGTCAGTTGGATGTAATTAAGTCACCTGATTTTCTTACCTTTTATTTCCATTTGCACCAAATTATCTTCAGTTATTGTCTCAGTAGAGTGGACATGATCGCCAAAGTTCCTTCAACATTCTTGAGTTGATGAAAACTTTCTGGTGCAATATTTTGTTGTTTTGATGAGAAACTTTCCGTATTGTGCCAGCATGTTGGTAGTTTTGTCAGTTTCATCAAAATTAAAGGTCAAAACTATTTAATATCCAAAAGATGCCTCAGAAGGGTATGTAGGCAGATTGCCATTGATTATATGGATGTCTCTTTGTTAGAGTTTACTTTGAATAATCAGTTCAATTTGGATAGAATTTTATCTATGTGTGTAGTCTTGGGTATTTCGTTTGTGATGTACTTGCTCGATTTAATGGAAACATTCAGTAAGGCTGAGAAAACATTTTTTTTCTTATAATTAGTGAATGGGAATTAGGAAGTGCATTTAGCTTGTTTGTTTCTGTATCTTTGGTAGCCTTAGGATATAAGTTGAAGAAAAGCTGTAAAATTCTAAACACACCCAGGTGAATACTTTGTGAACTTTGTGGTTCATATCTGCCATTTTGCAGGATTGTTTCAGTTTTGCTGTACTAGTTTTCTCCTTTCACTAAACAGAAAAGCAAGGTGAGAAATGATTGGAAAGGTAAAGTGTTGAAAGTGATTCTTGCAGTTTTGTTGGCTGTCATGTCCTGATGGTGTATGAACAATGATCAACAGTATAAAAATGGCCCCTCACTGTTAAGTCCCTTAGAATATTGCTGCCCCGTTTATAATGAGTGTATTGTCATGTTTGAATCTGTTTTATCATTACTTCGTAAATTATTTCAGGTAGATCTTGATTGATGAGAACTATTTAAAATGTGATTTAAAGTCATTTGAATCCAGATTTTAAAAAAACAAACAAAACTATTATGACAGCCGTGTTTGAGCATTCCTCGGTGTAAGCCTCCCTCGCTTTTAATAAACTTCATTGGATCCCATAAACAGTGTTACAAAGAGATCACACTCACACAACTGTGAAACATGAACATCACAAACTTAACTCACATAATTCCTGTAGGTCTGGCCTGGAGGTCATTGAGATTTTGCATCTGCCAATGAAAGGACTTTACCTTTGTAATTTCACTTTTGATTGACTGAAAATGAACACTGTATCTCAAATTCAGGTTTTCAGTTTTTTTATATATCCAGGTCAGGATCTATA
This sequence comes from Megalonaias nervosa, assembly GCA_016617855.1. Classification (NCBI taxonomy): domain Eukaryota; kingdom Metazoa; phylum Mollusca; class Bivalvia; order Unionida; family Unionidae; genus Megalonaias; species Megalonaias nervosa. The sequence goes on along the minus strand of JAECUM010015326.1, from coordinate 2,584 downwards.
CTGTTTTATCTTTTGATACTAAACACACCTTGATCTGCTACATCTTGCTTTCTATTTATTTTTTTTGTAGTTGGGTGAAGGTATTGGATTTTAAATATAGCTATAATAGCTTGATTGTGGCCAGAAACTTTGAGTGGCTAAATGTTTTGTAATGAAAGAAAATGCAAAAGGACAAGGTTGCACTCCTATGTCACATTCAAAGATAAAGGAAAATGCAGTGAGTTCTGTTTTTGTTTTTGTGTAGTTTGTTATTGAGGTAAATTATTCCTATGTGGGAAGTGTAAAACTATGGTGTCACTCAGTTAAATGTGTGCTGCCTATAATTTTGATAATGAGAATCATTTATCTTTTGCATATGGTAAGTTAGCCAGAGTTTTGAGTTAGACTTGTATGGTAGTGTAACCATTTCAAAAAGTAACCCTCTTTCATTGGGTTTGATGTTTTATGGCACAGTAACACATAAAGAATATTTAGTGCCAGAGGAGTTCGAGTAAAGTTTCTTGCACTGAGACACACCATGGTGTCCAGCTCAGTCTGATCTGATGGAAGGATTTGAAATTTGAACCCATACCCTTTTGGTAATGACTCTGGCATGCTGAGCCGCTGCCACTCTCTGATATTAGAAGATCATGAAATTGTGTAAGTTATATAGTGAACAATACATTGGTGACCAACTTGCTCTCAACTTGTCAAAGAGCGCCAACAGGTTTCATGCAACAGCTTCAGTAGCCTAATGATTAGAATGTCTCCCTCAGATGTGGGAGGTAGCAGGTTTGAACCCCGGCTGAGTCATACCAGAGACTTATAAAAATGGTACTTGCAGCTGCTTCGCTTGGTGCTCAGCATTAAGAGGTTAGTGTTAGGACTGGTCAGCCAGGTGTCTGGATAATGTGACTGGGTGGGACATCATGCTACATGTCTGCCACATGATGCACTTCTAGACATCACTAGAAACAGCCACACTTGAGACATCATAGTGATATGACTGAAAAAATTGCTAAAGCTTCATTAAAAATACAAATCACACACAAAGGTTTCATGCAGTACCTAGCTGGTGTTTGATTGGAATTTCCATTATGCAGTAGCTGATTGAGATCTGCCATGCATGAGCCTATTGATAACTTGGTTTATAGCTTCTTCACAAACATGCCGTAATGGGTTTATTGTATGGTACTGGTAATTTACAGTTGCCATGTATGGCTGAGTCTGTTGATAGCATGGTCAATAGCTTAATCATAAACATGCTGTAATTTGTTTTAATGTAGTGTTAATCGACAGCTGGCATGTATGACTGAGCCTATTGGAAGCTGGTAAGTAGCACACAGACATTCACTAATGGGTTTTATTGTACTGTTTATGTTGGAGAAGTCCTGACAATAATTTCCTGTACCTTATACAATTCAGTCAGTCCAGCAGGCTGGTCATCCCCTTGTCCCAGGTCCTAGTGCCCCATCCTTAGGATTCACACCAGCCTCAACCATTCAGCAGGGAATGTATGCTGCACCTAGACAGGCTTGTTATTATTCTATGCCAGATCAACATCAGCCTCAGTACCAGTTACAGATGCTTTATCCACAAACAGTGCCTTTGATGCAGGTGAACCAAGAGCATGCCTTGTCTGTATTAGCATGTATTGGCTACACTGCTGTTGTTACATCAGTGTATAATAATGGACCCATATTATCATTGTATGGTAGATTTTCTCTCATTTGCATCAGTGTAGAATGAATTGAATGCCTTGTTGTTTTAGTGCAAAATGGATTCACTGTCATGTTTGTGTGTAATAAATGGGTTTGTTAGCTTTCAAATATTAGTTCATAGTGAAATTCATTATTGGTGATAATGTACTAAATTGATTGCTCTTTTTGTATTGGTAAGTTATGGAATCACTGACTATTTTGTTTCAGTACAAACTGAATTTAATGAAGTCTTTAGTAGTGTTGTGTTTAATAAATCCACTGACTTAGGTCACTTCTTCTATACAAGTGCATACTAGATTCCCCACTTATCTTTAGAACAGCAGTTTATGTGTAGCAGTGTTTTATATATATATATATATATATATATATATATATATATATATATATATATTAGAGTAATGGGTATAAATCCTCTTTATTATTTGTTTATGTGTAGCAGTGTAATGTATGTGGATATAAGGCCTTTCTGTTAATTGTTTATGTCTAGCAGTGTACTTGATGTAAGGCCTTTTTGTTACTGGTTTATATATAGCAGTGTAAGGGATGTAAGGCCTTTTGATTACTAGTTTAAGATACTTTCACTATTATGCATCAGTGTGGCATGGCATGGATTAAGCATCAGCTATTAAACAGAGTCATCGCCATTTCAAAATTGAAGTTAACATCTTGTAATCTTTATGAGTTGATAGCTCCCTTTGTATCACAGTGCAGTTGATTAGAACTGCCTTGTTTGAAAGTAAAAATGGATCGGCTGCCAGTTGTTTATTATGGAATGATGGATTCTCCTCATAATTCATTAAAAGATGGCTTCCAGTTTGGCATTGTACTGGTTGCTGATGAGTTCATTTACAACCACTTTATTAACCGCTCCGGTGGCCTAGTGG